>NW_020717190.1:160746-171077 GCF_900518725.1 Notechis scutatus | reverse complement strand
AAAAGAAGGGCAAAGTGTTTTAAATAAATAACTAGATAAGTACATTATGAGGGTACCTCAGGTGATGAAGGACTAACGGCCTTGCTTCTCTCTTGTGTCTCTTACAGATGTAGACAACTTGTGCATCCTGCTGGCTGGGTGGCAGTCATACTCCTTTAGACAGACGGAAGGTAAGAATAACCCTAGATAAAGATATTATGAGGGCTGTTCCAGAGATGAATGACTAATGGGCTTGCTTTCTATTGTGTCTTACAGAGGACATCCATTATTTATGCCATCAGCTGGCCCAATGGCACCCATTTATAAACTGACCTGCCAACCTTTTTGGCAATGTGAGTGTTCCCAGGCCATAATAACCGCCAAGCAGTGAGTTAAGATGCAGCCTTCCAGGGTGGTTCCTGGTACTTCAAGAGAGAACCTGGAGAACCACTTGCCCATTTTCAGTCTGGCAGATGAGTCCAGCAACACACTGTTATTTACAAGTTACTCATATTTAGAAATAATTTAAGTGTACATGACATTTTTGGGGGCAATTTCCCCAGACCCCACTCAAATAAGAGACCTACCCTTTGTTCAGCATTTACAAATGATCTGATGAGTCAGTAATTGAAACATCTGACTTTGATCCAGCCTTCTATTTCCTACCTGCCTGCTCAGTTGACCCCAAGCAATGCTAGCATCCAAAGCCACCTGCCTCTTGGAGTTGCACACCTCCAAACTCTCCTTGGGGATAAAATTGCAGCTTTCCACAGTGGCAGCCAGTAACCCTCTCGTCTTTGCCTTTCTTCAGCCTTGTTATGCACCACCTCAGTATCAACATCTTCCTGCCACCAGGTCCATACAGCAGATACACAGCCTTTCCTACCTCCAATGCTGACTGTCAGCTGGTTCAGAGACAACACCTTGTGCCACCTTCAATTTGGGCCTACAGCTGCATAGCCAACCAGCCTGTTTGCAAGATGATAGTTACTTGTGCAACCCTGGAGTTCTGGGTCTCATCACTTTGGGAGAGAATAATCCATCTCCACAGACAGGTAAGTCTATCCCTCTGTTGCCATCTTCAGCCAGGCAAGTGGTTCTGGCCCTCAAAGAAGTGGAACCTCGGATCTTTGAAGCATCGATTCCAGCAGGGCCATCAAGACCCAGCAGGGTGAAAGTTTCACATGCAGACCTGAAAGATCTGTGGTCTTCCTTTCAGAATGCCAGAGTTTTGACCTAGCCTGTGTCACCACAGAGAAGAATTTTGGGCTGTGTGCCAAAGCGCTGCAGGTAGAGAGGCTGCCCACTTACCAAGGGAGGATTTCTTGCAAGAAGCCTGAAGGTACAGTTTCATCATGCTCTTCCAAGAGGTTTGAAATTTTTTTGTCGGCTTTAGAGAATATAACCCTATGAGACTAATCCCCCATCAATAATGGATATCGATCCAGACCCATGTCAGCAAAAACATAGTTACACCATCACATAAAACCCAGAAGTAATCTTGAAGCAAGGATCTTAAGACATTTTAACAGTCTTAAAAAATTAAGTCTTACATCTGAATACAGAAAGTGAGGGATTAACATGCCGCCTTCCAGGTGGTTTTCTGGTATTTCAGGAGATAACCTGGAGAACCATTCACCCGTTTTCAGTCTGGCAGATGCGTCCAACCTGTGGACGTGGCTGACCAATTGCTGACAGTGTTTCACTATTCCTCAGCAGGTGACTTTTAGGAAACGGGAACCATTGTGTACTGCTTCCTTGCAGAGGGGATGAGTCTCTCAGAGCTCAGCCGCCCTACTACACCTCTGAATCTTTGCAAGAGGCTGGTGGAAGAAGCGCTGCTCCATCCTGACGTCGCTCAGGATGTTCTCCAAAATCATTTCTGCTTCATTCCAGCCAGCCCTTTATAGCCCTTTGTGTTCATCAGCTGAACCAATTTTGCGGAAAATTTCCAAGCGTGTCCATTGTAGGCGGCCCTTTTCAAATGTGGTGAACCAGGAAGGAAGTTGCACCCTGGAGAATGTTCTGCGGAAGTTGAAGACAGTCCTCAGAGCAGAGCAATGGCAAATGTCGAGGTGGGAGAAATATGGGAGCCTACAAGTGGCTCATCTTTTGTCTCAGCAAACTGGTATCCATATCCTCCCAGGGACCATAAATCATTTAAAAGGGGGGAAAAAGAAAAAACCCTTTCATTGAACAGGGCGTAAAATAAAGCAAGGCACAGGCAAGGCACGAAAACAGTAAAATACGCCCCATTATAGCGGGCCCTCCATGTCGGCCTCATCCTGAGGGCAAAGAGCCCTGTCAGGGTTTTGGCGGGAGCGGTCCTGGGTGCCTCGATTAGGCTGCGGGCGGGCGGAAGAGCGGCTTCCTCGACCGCAGGCCGCTGGAGAAGGCCGCCTTCCCTCAGGGGGGCCAGCGAGGCGGCGATTCCTGCCTTCCCGGCCGAAGAGAGAGCTCCCTCCACCCGGGAGGGACGGAGCCTCTGACTGGAATTCAGCCGCGCGGCAAACTTTGCGCCCCTCAGTCACCTCAGGAGGCGGCCGCCCCGTCTCTCCCTTCCACATCGGTCCGGAGCAAGGGCGCATGCGCGTTGGCAATTTTCCCAATGGCGGGAATTTTTCCGTCCCCCGGCGGCGCGTTGCCCCTGAGGAGAAAGTGGCGGGCGGGGATCCAAAACCGGGGCGGCTGAGGTGGCGGGGGTCCCTCCGAGGGGAAGCCGAAGAGGACCTGGAGCGAGAGCGCCTCGAGGGACGTCGCCCAAGGTCCTGAGGCAGCGCCGGGTGAGAGAGAGGGTTCCCGTGAGGAGGGGGCGGCCCAGGTGGGGAGGGGGACAGGTGAGCTGCCCAGGTGAGGCGCTGCTCTCCAGCGGAGGTGTAACGTGTGGGTGTGACCGTCCCGTCCCGCTTTGATCAGCCAAGTTGCCTTCAGAAGCTGTGGGAGCTTCGTCACTGGAAGCTTTCAAGAAGAGACTGGATAGAAATGGGGTGGGGTCTCCTGCTTGGCAGGGGGGGTTGGACTGGATGACCTACGAGGTCCCTTCCAACTCTGATACTCTGCCAATCCCAGGAGGTGGTGCTGCCTTTGTTTAATGGATGCGGATATTTTTTTTCTCCCACCTTTTTTTGTTTATAACTCAGGTGAACAGACCTAAAAACTCCTCATTCTTCCAACCTATTTCCTCACAACAACAACAACAACCCTGCGAGGTGGGTTGGGCGGACTATCCTAAGTCCGTCCCAAATCACAATAGGATCTGTTTAGGCAACCCGGTCAGAATACTTTTCTTCTCCAAAATACCCTTGGGAACAACTGCAGCTTACTAACTCCTCAGCCTGTAATCTTCCCATCTCTGCCATTATTCCTCAGCCTTTCCACGCAGCACTGCAACCTCGGGGTCAAAATGTTTCTGCCACCACCGCCACCACTTTAAAACAGATACACAGGCCTTCCCACCTTCAACATTGGCTTTAAAAATGAATGAAAAAGGAAAAAAAATCTATTTTAAGAGCTTCTGTAAGCATCTTTGCCTGGCTCAGATCTTGAGGAACTTCCAAAACACAAGGGACAATTTTCGTTTTAGAAAATGCCTCTAAAATTACTTTACACAGATATTTTTTGAGGTTATTTCCTCCTCTTCTTTTGGAGAACCTGCACTTTTGCCCAGGTCTTTTGGGGATTCTTGCCTTTTTATTGGATGTGCTCATATCTTTCGTAATTTATGCAGTGGAGTTTTATATCCGCTGCCAATACGTATTTCTTAATTATTTGTATAGAAATAGATTTTTAACTCTTTTATCACTGAGTAAGTATATTATTAGGGCCAATCAGGAGATGAATGACTAATAGCCTTGCTTCTTTCTATGTGTGTCTTATAGATCTGGTGGGTGAGTGGCAGCCATTTCCCCTTTGACAGAGCAAGGTAAGAATAACACTGGATAAATATATCTTTAGGGCTGATCAGGAGGTGAATATCTAATGATCTTGCAATTCTTTTCTTGCAGAAAAATCTGAACCAAGTTGTCTGATAGTAGCAGCTATAACTGCTATAGGAGGCAACCCTGCTAACATCTCTGGAAGAGGAACACCACTTCTGAGCAATCTTTGGTCCAGCCTTCTATTTCCTATCTGCCTGCTCGGTTGACCCCAAGCAAGCTAGCATCCAAAGCCACCTGCCTCTTGGAGTTTCACACCTCTTTGGGGGGAAATTGCAGTTTTCCACCTTGGCAGCCAGTAACCCTCTCGTCTTTGCCTTTCTCCAGTCTCGTTATGCACCACCCCGGTATCAACATCTTTTTGCCACCAGCCCCATGCAGGAGATACACAGCCCTTCCTACCTCCAACGTTGGCTGACAGCTGGTTCAGAGACAACACCTTGTGCACAAACCACCTCCAACTTGGGCCTACCGCTGGTACAGCTGCAGGCAGTTGGGCTTGGTCAACCAGCCTGTTTGCAAGATGAGAGTTTCTTGTGCAACCCTGGAGTTATGGCTCTCATTCATTTGAGAGAGACGAATCCATCTCCACAGACAGGTAGGTCTATCCCAGTGTTGCCATCTATGTTGTCCTCTGACCACACTATTTGCAGAGGCCCCCTCACTGAGGGCTTCTGATTGCTTCAGCTCCACTGAGAATTAGCTGAGACTTCCTGTTATAGGGCCAAATTTCCACGAGGACAGTCTAAATAGCGAGTAGTGGATTCTTCACGTTAAAATTCAAATTGGAAGTCATTAAGTTGGTTATGTGCCTTGTTGATGTCAACTCTTAGCGACCACTTAGCTAGATTTTCGCCAAGCAGGACTGTCACCCTTTTGGTCTCTTGGTCTTTCCGCAGGGCTCCCATTGCTTGGTTTGAGTCCATCCACCTTAACTACTGATCACCTTCTTCTCTTTCCTTTCACCTGGTTGCCTTGAAAATTGTTGGGGAGAAGCTTTGTTCAAGAATTGAAGAGGGAGAGCACCGTCAGTTGAGATAGTTGAGAGAAAAAGAAGTCTAGCCACAGGCTTCTCGTGGACAGCAGGACCCAAAAGTGAAGAGCTTGGTATATTGAAGTTCTAAATGCAAATAACACTGGATAAGGATATCATTAGGGCTGATCAGAGATGAATGACTAATGGCCTTGCTTCTTTCTATATGTATCTTACAGTTATTGTAGATGACTTGCGCATCCTGCTGGCTGGGTGGCAGCCATTTTCCTTTAGACGGACCGAAGATAAGAACAATGCTGGATAAATATATTATTAAGGCTGATCAGGAGATGCGTATTTCATGTATCTTTTCATGTGCAACTTACAGACAAGTACAACAGTTGTACACTCAGCTGGCTGAGTTGTAATCATTTGAAGATGGACCCAGTCAAACAGCCTTTGTCCAAGGTGAGAGTTTTGGGTTAAGATGCAGCCTTCCAGGGTGGTTCCTGGTACTTCAAGAGAGAACCTGGAGAACCACTCACCCATGTTCAGTCTGGCAGATGAGTCCAGACTGACTGAGCGTACCTGACCAGCTGCTGACCGAGGTGTGCAACAGGTGACCTCAAGGAAAGGTGGAAAGGGAACTATAGCAGAACAGGGGCAAATGTGGAGGTGGGAGAAATAGGGGAGCCTGAAAGTGGCTCAGCGTTTGTCTCAGCAAACTAGTTGGTACCCTGAAATCATAAGTGTTTTTTTGGAAAGGTAAGTTTCAGATTGGAGCCTTTGGTGGACTTGTAAAAAAGCTAAGCAATATTGGATAGAAATTAGCAATGTAATTTAAAAAGTTTGGAAAATTAATGTACAATTTAGGCCAGAAGCTTTTTGTTAGGATATATGGATAAGATATTGGGGGGGGGGGGGGGGGGGGGGGAAATCACATGGTACTTTATTGTTATATGTGATTATAGCAGCACAACTTTTATTGGAGAAAATCCTATGATATGTACAATAGAGGGATGGTTAATAAAGATGACTGAACTGTAATGGGCTGAGCTAACGGTCTCATGAGAGAGAAACCAGGGAAGGAATTCTTACTTTCTTTTATTTTCTTGATCAGGTGTTCCAGGCCGAGAGTTGCAGGCCCAGCATATTGAAGATCATGGTCATTTCAGTACCTAAGTTGGAAGTTATTGTTTGTATATAGTTGTGGTTTCTTTTTCTTTTACATGTTTCTGTTCCAGTTCTTTTTTTTTTACTCTTTATTCTTTCCCTCGATTGTTAGTTGATGTTGTTTTTATATGAACGCTCTGAAAAATGCAATAAAAATTATTTTAAACAAAAGATAGGTTTCTTTGGTTCTGAGGTCATGTCTGCCGGCTCCATCCTTCAGAGCTCTGGGATGTAATCCATCGGGTCCTGGTGATTCAAACTGCTGGTTCTCCTCCTTTGCACAAATAGCAGCAAGAGCCACTGAAGTCTGGCTATGCCCCTAGCATCACATTTTTGTCTGCAAGTTGTTGATATTTTGAAGTAATTTAAGTGTATACGACATTTTTGGGGGAGGCAGTTGCCCCAAACCCCACTCAAATAAGAGACCCATTCTTTGTTCAGGTTTACAGATTATCTGATGAGACAATAATTGAAACATCTATAAAGGCAGTCTCTAATTTCTTTCACATAGCTATATTCAAATCCTGGAGACAAGTATACTCAATAATTGTATTAATCCATTATTTCAAGGTGGACTAAAAAGTCCAACCCCCCCTCCTCCTCCCACTCAAGCAGGAGACCCCATACCCACTCCAGACAAATGACCCTCCTGACTCTTCTTGAAAACCTCCAGTGAAAACCACCCAGGACTTCCAGAAGCAAAAGCTGCTCCAGTGATGAATTGTTCCCACTGTCAGGAAACATCTTTTTCGTTCCAGGATGGATCTCTCCTTCAGGATGTTCCACCCGTTATTTCCTCCCTTCCGCTCAGGACAATATAAAGATGGTGAAGACAGCAGGACAAGCGACAAAGGACAAAAAGAAGGAAGATGCTCAAAAGCCTGTGGTCAGTCCACTTCTGGAAAGTCACACTGCAAGTCAGAAAGTCACACCATGTCCCCATATTGGGCACAGCCGGTTGGAAGGCCATCTAGCAGGCTTTGGATATGGCCAACATCCAAAGTTCTACCTAGGAATGGCCCTAGAGAACGGGACATTTTGGATTCTATGTTCTCCTATGATGGTCCTAAAATGTAGGCAGAGTCATAATCACCAAACCATCAGTGAGTGTTGGACTGAGGACTTGGGCCTCTCCTGCATGACGGCAAAACTGATACCTGATGTTGGAACATCATCATACATCTCTTCCCTGATATGAACTCTTTATAGCACTTCAGTCATGAAGAAGGTTTAAAAACATGACAGCTGTGGGGTTACCAGCTCCTTGTTCCCGCACAGCTGGAACAAAGTAAGGATTGCTCACTTTTGGCCATTCAGGAAAACCAGTGAAAAATATGTTTTCTACTTGCAGTGGCCCCCAGCCTTTTGGGCACCAGGGACCAGTTCTGTGGAGAGAATTCACGAACGAATACAAATAAATGAACAAGGAGCTGGTAACCACAGGGCTGTCATGTTTTTAAACCTTCATGGATGAAGTTTTATATAGTTTGTATCAGGGAAGCGATGTATGAAATTGCTCAAGCTTGCCTTCAGAAGGGGTAGGTGCTCCATTACTGGAGGTTTTCAAAAAGAGACAGGACAGCCATTTGTCTGAAATGTTATAGGATCTCCTGCCTGAGCAGGGGGCTGGACTAGATGACCTCCAAGGTCCCTTCCGGCTCTATTCTGAATTTGAATTTAATTTTAATAAATCTGAATTTAAATGGTCTACACACATACAGATACTCAGGAAAACTCCAATGGCCATATATTGATGCTGAGGAATTTGAAAAAGAAATGTTTGCATTTTTTAAATTATTATTATTATCTTTATTTTTGCTTATGGATTATAATTTTATGCACAGACCTCTGTCACATCTGAAATTAAAGTTTCTTTTAACGTTCGGAAACTCTAGATTCTGTCCTAGTATAAGTAAACTTGTAGATAAGTTAAAAATTCTTTTTAATTATTATATTCTTAGAAATTGGAGTGATAATGCTATCATCTTTAATGTTTTTTTTATTCATTTCTGCTTTGAATGGAATATTAGTTCTTAAAGTGTTAAACTGATTAATGATTTTGTTTATATCTGTTCCGGTTCAGTATTACTTGAAAGAAAATGGTGGTGTGTTTTTGTTACTTTTTCTTTCAACATCTTATGCAATGTTTATATTCTGTAAAGTCTTAATATATTCCTTCTTTTTTCTTTCTTTTCAGTCGTACAATAATATCTTTTTAAAAATAAAAAGGAGTTATATATTCTTGTAGTGAGGGAAAAACTCTATTACTGATAAAAAAATCACCGCCTCCTGTATTATATACCCACTTCTTTCTTTTCCCCTTCTCTCTTGTTATAGCTGCTTTGAGCCATTAGAGGAGGCCAAAGATTCAGGAACATGAAACATAAATAGCACTTCTTAAGCTTGGTTGCTAAAATCATCTGGATGGGGAATCTCACAGATTCTCTTCCAGAAAAATAACAAGAGCAATGAAACAGAAACAAACCTTTTGCAACTTTTCATCAAAACACAGCAAGAAATCCTTGAGGACCAACCCTTTGAAAGAAAATAGTGGCAAGCGGGGCTTCCCACAACTGGGTTAGTTTGAAGATTGCAACAGCCCTTTGTGGGTGGGAGTCCTGGCACTTGAAGGATCTCCCGAGTGCTGTCAACTCATCGAAAGCTTTTTAGCGCCTCTCTTTTTTTTCTGTCTTCCTTTAAATAAAAAGGTTTGCAGATGTTGGATGTTTATGTGCAAGAGTACAGGAATGTGGGATGTGCTGATGTAGAAGTGACAGTAAGTGAGGACATCTATTTTTTTTTCCTGATTCTTAAATACCAGGATCCAGACACTATGGTAGAGAGCCGGTAGTGGTTAAGGCGCTGGGATAGAAACCAGGAGATTGTCAGGCCTGTCACAGCTTGGATGTTTAGGAAAGAAAGACCCCCGACTCCATTTCTTTGAAGTAAAAGGTTCTTTTGCTAAAGTCAAGCTGGATTTGAGTTTTCCCCATGCAAAGTTTGCGCTTTCCACCCTTTCCCTGGCCCTCCCCGCTTGGCCAGTCCATCAGTGTCCAATAGCATTCCACTTTTGATGTTTTGGGAACAGCTTTGTCTCCTCTTGGCGTATCATTTTCACATTCCATTCTCAGGCTCTGTCCTTGATCGGCCAGTTTATTCCGGATCGACATCTCTGATTCCTGTCATCTTGTCCTTCCCTTCCTTTTTATGGTCCAATCCCATGCCCGTTCCTTATTTCCCCAATTTCCTCCCCTCCTCCTTTGCATTTTAGGGGCAGGATGCCTGCGAAGTGGCGTGTGCTGAAGATGACATGGGTGATGAGTTCTAGTCCCACCTTTGGCACGAAGCCAGTTGAGTGATCTTGATCCTTCTCTCTCAGCCCTAGGAAGCAGTTGATGGCAAATCGCTTCCAAAACCTTGCCAACCGCTGGGACTTGTCCAGGCCTTTGCCAGGAATCAAAAGCTGTCTTGAAGGCACCCACACCCACAAACACAATGGTAGAAAAACCCAGGAGCTTCAGAGGTATCCAAGTGGGCAGTAGCACCAAGACAGAGAAGCACTTGGCTACCAGCCTCCTGGTGCGTAAGATCTTAGCTGGCAAGTCTCTACTGGCTTTCGGAAAGGTTGGTGTCTCACACATATTTTCTTGTTTAGTTGCAGTGACACCTGTTTTTTGTGCCTAGGATGTGGGTGATCCACCCGGCCTAGGCGGAAGCTGAGATCAGAGTCATGCCACCAGATTATTCCCCGAGATAACCCATGGATGTGAAAGTTGGACTTTGAAGAAGCCCAAGAGGGAAAGCATTGACCCCTTTGAACGTTGGTGCTGGAGAAGACGCCTGAGAAGATATCGGCATGGTGGAGAAGAAAACAAACGGATGGATCATTGAATAAATTCACCCAGACTTTATCCTGGAGGCCCAGATGGTCAAGGGAGAGATCTCTTGGAGAAGATCTATGTGATCATTGAGAGTCAACTGCTACTTGATGACAGATCATGAATTGCTTCAGCAACAAAAGAACATTCAACCTGCAGCCCTAATTTAGAAACAACATCATTCCACTTAAGATGTATTTTTAGGGTTGCACTTCCAACAATGTGAGCGTATGTTTTGTGTAAAATTGCTTGTCTGTTTTGGTTTCCCTCCTCTTCTCAAGGGAGGGAGGGAGGAAGGATAGGAAGGAGAGATGGAGGAAGGAAGGAAGGAAGGAAGGAAGGAAGCAAGGAAGGAAGGAAGGAAGGAAGGAAGGAAGGAAGGAAGGAAGGAAG
>NW_020717190.1:140245-154219 GCF_900518725.1 Notechis scutatus | reverse complement strand
TCACGTAACTACAAGGTTACCATTCAAGGCAAACCACTCCGGGGCTGAAAGGATCGGGGGTCTCCCCGGGGTTAAAAAAAAAAAGTCAAGAGGTTGCCTGTTTACATCACCTGAACAAAATGGCGGAGCTTTGACAGCCGCCGTGGATTGTACAGCCACGTGTTTCCGATCCCTTTGAGAAAACCCATTTCTAGATTTTTTTTTTTTTTGAAGTTTGGAAATCCAGAAACGAAGCTTGTTTCGTGCTCCGGAGCTCCGGTGCTTTGAGCATTTCCCCTGGCACTCATGCCCAGCGTCACACTGTCACCATGGTGACGCCTTCGCTTGGCAGGTGTTTTCTAGGCTGCAAACCCCTGGCAGCTGCAAAGCAGGGCAGGGAAAGGGGTGGGGGGCTTATGAACCCCATGATGCCAGCAGCTCTTTCGAATTCTGCTGCAAGGGTTTTGTGGCACAAAGGAAAGCTTTGAGAGAGGGAGAATGGGGGGGTGAGTGGGACCCAAGAGCTGCCCCCTCCACTTCCTCAAAGTCAGGATAGGCTGCCTGGGGGGGGGGCGGGGAGGAAAAGGGCTCAGACTCACAGGAGCTCCCATCCTACCTCCCCCATCTAAAAAGCCTGGGGTTGCTACAGAAGGGGGTGGCGTGGTTTTTTTTTTTTTTTTTTTTAACCCTGGCCACTTTAAGGTGTGCGGAGTTCAACTCCCAGAATTCCCTAGACGGTACAGGTAACCTTCGAGTCTCAGCCACCAAATTTCTACTGCTAAGCAAGACCGTGGTGAAGTGAGTTTTGCCCATTTTACGACCTTTCTTGCCACAGTTGTTAACCAAATCACTGCAAGTCGTTCAGCGAATCTGGCTTCCCCGTGGACTTCGCTCATTGGAGGTTTGCGCAAGAGGCTCACCTGGCCTTGGGACGGCCACAAAAAAATGTGCCACTTGCCAAGCCTCTGAATTTTGATCAGGTGGCTGTGGGTCCTAAGGGCGGAAAAAAAACGCACCCGAGTCACTTTTTTTTTTTTAGTGCCGTTGTAACTTTAAACAGTCACTAAATGAACTGTCGTATCTCAAGGGCTACCTGTATGTTTTTAAGACCATCCAAGATTAGCTAAGTGGCATCTCTTGCTGTAGGCTCAATGTCCGATTCTGAAATCTTTACACAAATCTCTCCGTTTTAGGGAACATCAGGCCAGGTTTGCAAAAAGCCAAAAAGAAAGAACATCGGTCGCTAACACTCCAGGTTTCCTGCTGCCTGGGGACAACAATCCTTCCTGACTTTTCTCTCCTTCCACGACAGGGGCTTCGGCTGACGGTGGAACAGTTTAGGGTCCCCCAAAGGCAGATTCTCAGTGACCTGAACAGTAAGTCCCTTTTTCTTCCGCTGCGGATCCTTGGTGAGAGATTTTTTCCCCACCAATATAACCTTTTGTTTCAACCTCCTTTTACCGGTCCACCATAGAAAGCATCCTCACATATTGCGTGACGGTGTGGTATGCTGGCTTGACAGCCGCGGATAGAAAGACGCTACAGAGGGTGGTGAGCCCAGCACAAAACATCGTGGGCTGTTCCCTGACACCACTAGATGACCTCACTAGGGCTCGTTGCCTTGGAAGAGTGAGGAAAATCCTCAGGGACGACTCGTACCCCGGTCAGCCCTTCTTCACTCTCCTACCATCGAGTAGGAGATAGAGAAGCAGAGCCAGCCACACCAACAGGCTGAAGAACAGTTTCCACCCTTGGGCTGTCAGACTCCTGAACAGAAACTAATTTCATGTCAACAGAGTAGGATAGACTTGCAGGGCCGGTGAGTTGTGCAACAAGGTCACCTAGTGTAGTAAGATTGGATCTGGGTTAGGGACTTCTGTCCTCACTGTGAGTTGTGTTGGGTGTGTGTGTGTGTGTGTGCGCGCGCGAAGGGAGGCTCAGCCAATCTCATTGTACACATGTTGTCCTCTGACAATAAAGGTAATAATAATAATTGTTGTTTTGGGGTCAGTGGCATCAACATACAACATGTGTAATGCAGCCCCATCTGCTTTTTGCAAACAAAAGTCCAGGTGTTTTCCAAAGGGAACGGTTTATTTTTGGCCCCGAGTGAATGCCTTGGGGTTGAATGGGAAGAATGGGGGATTAATGCTGTATGAACCACCGCGGTCCAATCTCTTTTCCCAACCATCCAATTTCATCAAAAGGCAGAAGCAGCTCAGATTCAGCAAGCGAAAAAGAAAGAGCCGTGGAATTGTTTAGCTGGCATATCAAGCTTCCCTTGATCAGAGAGCCGATTAGTTTCCCAGGCTTAAAAATAAAGCAGGAACCTATTATTTTTCCAGGACTGGCAGGATTTTATCTCTTTTCCAAATGACCGAATTAATGTCCATCACGAGGTAGAGAAGTTTTTAAAAGCCTGCCGTCAGATTGTTTAAAGTAATAGCCGTTGTGTGCAACGCGAAGCAACAACAATGCCACCAAAGTAAAAAGTTGCGTAATTTCAAGCAAATACCCACCACCGTAATGCCTAGAAACCGGTGTTTAAAATGATTCAAAATGATGTTCATGATGTGCGTTGTGCCTAGTTCAGGAGTTGCATGATACAGTGGGAGATGAGCATGAGTTTGGGAGGCACGTGGCTCCTGTCCCAAATGGGAGATGGGTGGGAGATGCATTTTTCCCCCCTGGAGATTTCACCCGAGGTGGTGTTGTGCCTTGCAGATATTAGCTGGAACATTGGCAGCACCATTCACTTTCTGCTGAAGGAAACCGTGTCTTCTGCTATGGCTGCCCTCAAGGGCAGGGTGCAAGGTAAGAAAAAGTCTTTCCTTTTCCTTCGTTTCTTTTCCTTAATGCTACGCAGTCTTGTAATAGGTAGAAGAAATAATCTTGAGGAACAAGAGGGAGAATCACAATGAAGACAGTGGTAGATAAGAGCAATCTGAGTCTTGAGTAGAAATGTAATTGGAGCCTCTCCTCTTTCTCACCAATAAGTGAGATAATTACAGTATATTAATGACAATGAATAAAAGTTGGAATTCATCTCCCTGATTTCTGGTCTTGTCTTCCTTGGAGGGCTGATAGCAACTTAGCTTAACCCAATGCTTCTTACAAGGATGGCAGGAACGGCTCCTTAGTGTGCCTTGGCTGGCTAGGAACTCTGGGAGTTGTAGTTCGACGCACCTGCTGAGCATCGGACCAGGGAAAGTGGGTTTAGTTTGGCTACACCAGGACTCACTCAAGGCAACTCTTCCAGCCACCCTCTTGGATAGGGACGACCCCTCTCCCAATTTGCATGGTTAACAGTGGGAACATTTTTCGGGAAAGAGAATAAAAAGGGCCGGAGCCACTTAACCGTGGGATATTTTCAGAGAAGACAATTAAAGGGTCTGGAGCCGCTTCTAATGGGAAAAATACGGCAGCATCTTCTTGGAGAGAAGGTGGATAAAAGGAGACAGCGCACAGATAGGTAAAATAGGGGCCCAGAGCACTTTCTCTTTCTGTCTCTTTTGCAACTCGGGGGCACTCATTAAAACTCCAAAGAGAGATGCCAGACAGATAAATGAAAGGGCAACTCGGAGTTAAGCCTAGGGAGTTTGCTGTCATCAGATGTGAGGGTAGCCTGGGGGTGGCCTTGGCAGGAGCTTATTAGGATGGATCAGGGCTGCACGTTCAAAGGATCAAAGGATTGTACAAGAAGTGCCAGCTGTTAGGAAGTCAGCTTTTCATGCCTTTCACCTGCTGTCCCGTGCTTGTCAGGTCCTTTTAACGCATGTGCCCCCTGGGCTGGAGAGATCCAAAAGGGAGTAATATATAGGTGTGTGTCAAAGCGGCAGCTGTAGCCATGCCATTAAAGCTCTTTTAAAAACCCTTCTGAGTTCTTTTGACACGGAAACCACGAGTAGGTGCCACTGTTTCAGCACGAAATTTGTAAGCCTCGCTGTAGAACGGCCACCCTTGCAGCTCACGGTAGCCAATTCCAAGCGGAGCTCTTAGAAGGAAAAAACGAATACGGCTATTCCTCAGTTTGCAACCATTTATTTGCTGACCGCTCAAAAGTTAACAACTGCACTGGAAAAAAAAGGGGACTTGTGACCTAGCAGCATCCCCACAGTTACGGGATTAAATTTCAGACGCTTGGCCGCTGACTCATACTTACAATGGTTACAGTGTCCCGGGGCCTTGCGGTCCCCTTTGGCGACCTTCCCACCAGCGAAGTCCTTGGGGAAGCCAGATTCACTCAACGAATGAATGCAGGGATTCACTTAACAACGGTGGCAAGAAAGGTTGTAAAATGGAGGAAAAAATTCACTTAATGAATGTGTCAGCTCATAAAATATTTCTATGGTCTTTTTAGAGTTGCCAACAGAAAGAGAGCGGGGGAACAGTGGACAACTTGCATTCCATAAATGTTTTCAAAGATAGTTTCTAGGTGATTGAAGTTTCTGCCACGCAAAATTCTATAACATGATTGATGACTCTGGGCTATGGATGTGTCTCGTTGGAGAATATGATTTATGATACACCCAGGGAGTGGGGGGAAAACCAGGGTCAAGGGTGATAATGAATGATGTGTCTTAGAGTTGGCTACACCCAGGCAGTGCCGGACATGTTAACTCCCAATAAATTCTTTTGAAGTTTTGGAAGTTTGGCTCGAGAGGTTGATTTAATTTGGGGGTTACTGCTGGAATCCTGACAGAATGTCTTTCTTAGCAGCAGAACTTTTGGCTCAGTTGTGGTCATAATTCAAGGACTACTAGATGGGATCAGGTCTATTGACTTTACATGCATAACTTGCTTCAATTCATATTGACTCCTGATCCCACAGAATATTTTAGATCAGGGGTCTCCAACCTTGGCAACCTGAATAAATTGGTGTCATCAGCAAAATAGAGGAAGGGCTGAAGATGTCAGACACAGCTACTATTCAAGTAGTTCTTGACTTACAAGAGTTCACTTACTGACTGTCTGAAGTTAGAACAGCACTGAAAACATTATTTATGACCATTTTTCACACTTGGGACCATTGCAGCAAGCAAAGTCAACGGGGAAGCCAGATTCTATTATCAACCATGTTATGAATTTAACCACTGACATGATTCACTTAACGACTGCAGCAAGAAAGGTTGTAAAACGGGGCAAAACCCGCTTCACAACTCTCTCGTTTAGCAGCAGAACGTTTGGGCTCGGTTGTGGTTGTAAGTGACGGATTCCCTGTAGAGGTTAATTGGCTAGCATGGAATTTGTGATAGCTTGGCGTGAAAACATCCGGACATCCCATCTCCTGGGTGACTTTTCTCTTTAAGACCTAGAGAACTCCGTGCGCCACTTGCATGCGATCCACGGGTCTGTCCAGGCCCTGATCTGGGAGCAGGACGAGCTGGCGTCGGCGCTGAAGGAGCAGAAGCGAAGCCTCACTTCCCTCCTGGAAGAGCCCCATTGCACGTACTGCATGGGGGTCCTCAGCAGAGCTCAGGACTTGAAGTTGGGGGCTGACTTCCAAAACGTAAGCCAATCCAGATCCTGGCGGCACCCAAACGAGAATGACGCATCCCAGTGGTGGGATTCAGAATTTTTTTTACTCCTGGTTCTGTGGGTGTGGCTTAGTGGGCGTGGCTTGGTGGGCGTGGCAGGGGAAGGATACCGCAAAATCCCCATTTCCCTTCCCTCCCCACCAACCTGCTTTCCAGCTCCGTTCTCCTGGGCAGGGCAACCAAAGGAGACCCAGCCAACCAGCTGGGACTCAATGGGAGGCAGGGAATAGATGGAGGTGGGGCCAGCCAGAGGTGGGAGTGGCTGGTTCTCCAAACTACTCAACATTTCCACGACTGGTTCTCCAGAACTGGTCAGAACCTTCTGAATCCCACCTCTGGTGCATCCATCCAAAACTCTCTTGGAAAAATGAACTGGTTAAGGGACATGCTTCTGGGATGAAATGGGCCTTGTTGTACTGTACAACAAGGTATCAATAGGTTGGCTTGAATCTTCAACCTCTGAGGTCTCCTGGTCCAACCCTCTGCTGAAGCAGGAGACCCTAAACCAGGGGTGTCCAACCTTGGCAACTTTAAGACTTGTGGACTTCAACTCCCAGCAAAGCTGGCTGAGGAATTCTGGGAGTTGAAGTCCACAAGTCTTAAAGTTGCCAAGGTTGGACACCCCTGCCCTAAACCATTTCAGACAACAAGTCCAGCCTCTTCTTAAAAACCTCCAGTGAAGAAGCAACCACCATTTCTGAAGTTCCACTGGTTAATTGTCTTCACTGTTAGGAAACTTTTTCCTTAACTCCAGGTTGCTTCTATCCTTGATTAGTTTCCCATCCCTTGTTTCTTGTCCTGCCCTCTGGAGCTTTGTAGAATAATTTGACCCCTTCCTCTTCTTTGGGGCAGCCCCTCAAATATTTAAAGTTCTGCTATCATGTCAACCCTAATTCTTCTTTCCTTTAGACTAGCCAAACCCAAAACCTGCAGCCGTCCTTCATATGTTTTAGTCTCCAGATCTTTAATCATCTCAGTTGCTCTTCTCTGCACTTTTTCTAAAGTCTAAACACCTTTTTTGTAGTATGGGGGCCAAAACGGGATGCAGTATTCCAGGTGTGGTCTTCCCAAGGTACTAAAGTGGTAGTGATACGGCACATGATTTTGATTCTATCCATCTGTATTGTGCCAGAGGTCTCCAAACTTGGCAACTTTAAGTCTTCACTTAAAGCTATGCTGGGTGGAGAATTCTGGGAGTTGAAATCCACAAGTCTTCAAGTTGCCAAGTTTAGGGACCCCTGGTTTATGCCATAAAGGATTGCACTGACATTTTTGGCTGTTGCAGCACACCGCTGGCTCATATTTAAGCCAGATTTAGGCTGTGATTGCTTTCCATGTCAATACTGTTTTATATATTGTCACTTTGATCTTGGATCCCAGGGATTAATCTTTGACAAACCATGTCTTTCTTCAGGTGCCTTCTGTTGAAAAAGTTTTGAAAAATTTGCACGGGCTGCCTCAGACGAATTTCTCTGAAATGATTCAGAAAGTAAGTGAGGAAGGATTCTTGAAGGGGTCTCCTTTCAGCAAAACGCACATTTTTGTCTCCAATTTCACTGTTAAAAATATGATTTTTACACTTCTAGGCCAACAACAGTTTCAATGCAATTCCACAATTTACAGTAATGAAAATGGATAAAGTTGTTCAAGGTGAGTGAAGTTTTTCCAGGAAAAAAAATAACCCGAATTCACACCATGGCATCCGGAGTGTGTCAAAAAATGTCACGTTGGATGCCAGGAACAGACAATTTGAATTATGATGATGATTAGACTAGACTAGAGTAGGAGCTGGAAGGGACCTTGGAGGTCATCTAGTCCAGCCCCCTGCCCAAGCCGGAGAATCTATACCATTTCAGATAAGTGACTGTCTAGTCTCTTCTTAAGAACTTCCCAGTGATGGAGTGGCCACAATTTCTGAAGGCAACTTCTGTCCCACTGGTCAGTTGTCCTCACTGTCAGGAAGTGCCTCCTTAATTCCAGGTTGGTTTTCTCCTGGATCAGTTTCCAATCATTGTTTCTTGTCCTGCCTTCTGGTGCTTTGGAGAATAGCTTGACCCCCATCTTCTTTGTGGCAGCCCCTCAAATACTGGAATACTCCTATCATGTCACCCCTAGTCCTTGTTTTCTTTAGATTAGCCAGACCCAAATTCTGCAGCCGTTCTTCATATGCTTTAATCTCCAGGCCTTTGATCCTCTTAGTTGCTCTTCTTTTTTTCCCCCAAAGTCTCAACCTCTTTTTTGTAGAGTAGTGTAGCTTCTGGAGGAAGGACTGGAGAAGGTCTCTAGCACCTAGGTCCTAGGTAAATCAGATAGGAAGACTCCACAATGTACCATCGTAACCGTAAGTGCCCGGTGGATGCTCTGGCAATCGCGGTTTCTCTGCGCAAACGATGTAAAATCTGCATCGGGCATGTTTTGGCACGAGGACCATGGTGACCCCTTGCATGGTGGAGGCCGTGGATGGCAACCCTTCGCTTTCCTTGCAGAGCTGAAGAAGGACGTCGAGAGAGTTGCCCAAAAGGTCCACTTGGTTGCAGACGACTTCCCCATCTCTGACCAGACCCGTCCCATGAACGAGGCCTTGGCGAAGGCAGAGAATATGAGCCGCCCTTTCCTGAAGGAGGTGAAGCCTTTTGAGACCTACAGGTAAAAGGGGAGAGCCAGGCAGAGAAGATACTTGGCAAACATTTATCTGACCAGAAACCCAACACTCCTAACATTGGAAGGGATGGAGAATGCTGGTGAATGGAGCAGTAATGTAATATGGGCAGAGCTACACCGCACATTTGACCAGCCTGGGCAGAAAATTTCCTTTCCCCCTGGTGTTGCAGGAAAGGAGATTTAGGAGGGCTCATTTTTATTTTTTTCGTAAATTTTATTGGTTTTTAAAAACAAACATAAACAAACAAAACATCAAAACATCAAACTTTCTTCCATAGGTATACAAACAGTGTGCCGGTTGGTTTACAAATCATTTTGTGCATCCATTTTGTAGTCTTCAATTACAGTTACATTACATAAAATCCATCAAAACTTAGATACCCTAATATCATTATTAATCAATCATTTGACTATAGTTTTATTCATTCATATTTTACGAGATAACCATAATTTACTTAGTTTGTTTTATAACAATTCATATTATCCTCCCAAATCTATCCTAAAAACAGGAGGTCTCATTTTTTAAAGGCGTATTCTATGCTTTCTGGTGTTCCTTCCTTTGACTTATTTATTTGTATCCCACCTTTATTAGCATTTCTATATAGAAATACTAATAAAGGTGGGATTCAAATAAATAAATGATCGGACTAGAACTTTGGGCACTGCAAAAAGGGGTTGGAGTATCAGGCTGTCCAAGGAGGAGACCCAAGACAGAGAAAATCATCCTGAGATCTTGTGGGAGGACCCACTGTTGATACAGGGTTGTGCATGAAAACCTTCCATTGACCACAACAGTTCCAAAGACTTTCATATACGCACAAATATTTCAACTGATTTATTAGAACAGAACAGAACTCTTTATTGGCCAAGTGTGACTGGACACACGAGGAATTTATTTTCAGTGCACATAAAACTCTCAGTGCACATAAAAGCTATAAGTGATCAATCATGATTCTAGTCATCAAGCAGGTTTTGACTACAATAGCATCCCAATTGGCAGATTTTTCTGTCCCTCACCTGTCCCTCAAGTCTTCCAACATTGTACCAGTTGCCAATATAACGAAGTACAAGTGTTAGAGGGTGTAAATATTTTGCCTTGGGTAGCCAGAAGCAGGAGGGCAGGAAGGTCCCAAGAAGTAAAGCCTTGATGGCTTCAACCGTGGGTCCACAGAGGCCATCTAGACTTTTCTTAAGGACACAAACACCATGGATGCCAAGCCTGTAAAACACCCCTTGCATTCACCCACCCAGTTTAAACATTTCTAATTGAACTGAAGCCAGCACACCACGTTTCTGGCGGATGCGTTGAGAACGGACTCAGAGCCTGAAGTTGTCTCCTTCCTTTTTTTTTGTCTTGGCCAGGTGGATTGTAGGTACAATAGCATGCACAATTGTCCTGCTGATTGTCTTCTGTAATGTTCTGGGCCTTTCCTTTGGCACTTATGGCTTGGTGGTGCGAGAGGATCCCAGTGACTACGAGAGCCGGGCTGAAGCTGGAGCCAAATTTCTCATCATGTAAGAACTCTTGGACGTCCACTCTATCCGTAAAGGAGAATGTTTGTAGCGCAGGGTTGAAGTGAGGGCTCCTTGGTGATCTCTGAGCTGGGTGGTTTTCTGGCAGATGTTTCACTAACCACCAGCAACACCTCCCTACCAGCGGTGGGATTCAAGTTTTTTTTACTACCGGTTCTGTGGGCGTGGTTCTGTGGGCGTGGCAGGGGAAGGATACTGTAAAATCTCCAGTCAGAGGTGATATTTGCTGGTTCTCCGAACTACTCAAAATTTCCGCTACCGGTTCTCCAGAACTGGTCAGAACCTGCTGAATGCCACCTCTGCTCCCCACCAGCACCCAGATGAGCATAGATTAGCTCCAAGATTAACATCAGACCAACAATCAGGAAGTAAACAATACCCCCATGAAGGAACTGCCAAACAAGCTAGCAGTAAACAGCCCAACCAAAGAACCCCCAAGACCATCCCCACCAACACTGACCGGGCAAGAATATAAAATGTGAGCAAACCCCATCCCTTCCTGCACTGATGATGTTACCTAGTTGGGTAATGAAATGTCTTCAAGAAAGCAGACATCAGAGAGCACCAAGGACCCCCCCATCCTCCTTTTCTTCCTCCTCCTCCTCCTCTTCCTCCTCCTGCAAACTCTACTTCCTAGCACTGATGATTTTCCCTAGTTGGGTAATACAATGTCTGAAAGCAAATAACCAAACTCAGGGAGGACCAAGGACCCCACAGTCCTCCTCCTCCTCCTCCTCAACCCCATTCCCTTCTAGCACTGATGATGTTATCTAGTTAGGGTAATGAAACGTCTACCAGAAAACAACCAAGCAGGGAGCATCAAGAACCCCTCATGTCATCTCCATATCCAAATTTGAGGACAATGGAGGTCCCTCTGCAGAAACAAAACAGTGAAACAAAACAAGGAGGACAGAATGTGGCTATTTCTAGGCACCTGGCACCTAAGCAGAGATGTCAGGTGCTTCCCTCTGCTCAACCTGGCTTCCAGGTTCTTTGGAAGGACCAACAATCCAGATGGGGAAATGTGGTGGTGACTTTTGTCCCCTCCCTGACACGTGTTTGTCCATCTGATTACAGTGGTGTCACCTTCAGCTTCCTCTTCTCCTGGATTCTGATTCTCTTGGTCTCTGTCACCTTTCTGGTTGGAGGAAACATCCAAACGTTGGTGTGCAAACCTTGGGCCGATCAAGAGATACTCAGAGTGAGTTCGTCTGCATGAACACGAGGAAGGGTGTTTTAAGAGTTGTTGGCCTTATTTTAAAGGAGCCTTGCTTTTGTTGTTGTTGATGTTCTAGAAAGAGTGCAGAGAAGAGCAACAATGATGATTAGGGGGCTGGAGGCTAAAACATACGAAGAACACGGTTGCAGGAATTGGACATGCCCAGTCTAGTGAAGAGAAGAACTAAGGGAGAGGATAGGAGTGTTCCAATATTTGAGGGGCTGCCCCAAAGAAGAGGGGGGGGTCAACCTGTTTTCCAAAGCACTGGAAGATAAGACAAGACTCAATGGCTGGAAATTAATCAAGGAGAGGAGCAACCTAGGACTAAGGAGACATTTTTGGGGAAAGTGAGAACAATTAATCAGTAGAACTGTTTGCCTTCAGAAGTAGTGTCTGCTTCATCACTGGAGTTTTCCAGAAGAAATTGAACAGTCACTTGTCTAGAACAGGGGTCTCCAACCTGGGCAACTTTAAGACTTGTGGACTTCAACTCCCAGAATTCCTCAACCAGCAAAGCTATAGAATACTATAGTTCTTTCATCTTGGCCAACTCTGATCCACATCAGCTCCAAAACCTTTGAAAAAGTGGTGTGGGAATGGTTGCCCTTAGGAGAATCAGTCCACAAGTGTGTGCAGACAACTCCCCTCCCCCTTCTTTTTCTGTGTCACCCACCCACTTGCACACAATTAATTTTATCAGGTGCATAAATGTGTTGTCTTATAGTGCTGAAAGTCTGCACCTGTCTTTTAAAGAAATTCCAGGGAAAGATAAAACAAAAAGAGTACAGATAATCCTCAATTATGCTTATGACCACAACTGAGCCCAACAGTAGCAGGGATGGTTCCTCTCTTGATATTAACCTCTCCCAATGCATCACCATTGACCAGCAACCGTGTTTTCCACCGTGCCATTGATATTATTATTATTCTCTGTCCACAATATGAAGTCCCACCTGCCAGATCTTTAACTAGGGTTGGCCTCCTCCATGGGCATTGACTTCCTCCAAGAAGCCACCTTGTTGTAATGCATCGGCATAGTAGACATGTGGCTCTAGCATAGCCTTTTGCAACTGAGAGATGGAAATGTTGTCAATGCACAGATAATAATGCACAATTATTATTTTCATTATTCAGTTCATCGACACCCCCGGCAACCTCCCACCTTCCATGAATGCCTCTCAATACCTTGGCTTAAAGCAGAATCTCAACCTCACGTCGGCATATCAGTGAGTACCCCCTTTTTCCAAGGGCTCCTTTTGCTAAAGAGTTGGACTGGCTGGCCATCACCTCAATAGGGTTACAGAGTACACGATAAGAGAGTTGGAAGGGACCTTGGAGGTCTTCTATTCCAGCCCCCTGCCCAAGCAGGAGAACCTATACCACCCCAATCAAATGGTTCTCCAGTCCAAACTTCTGCAGGCAAGTTGTCCCACTGATTGATTTCACTCTCAGGAAATGTCTCCTTAATGCTAGGTTGTATCTCTCCTTCATGAGCTTCCGTCCACTGCTTCTCATCATGCCACCTTTAATCCTAGTACAAGATAACTAAACAGGCATCAGAGAACAAGGACAATTGTCTAGAATGGTATAGGGTCACCTGGTTGGACTAGAAGACCTCCAAAGTCCCTCCCAACTCTCTTATTCCATCCTGTTCAGTAGAGTGCTGGCCCTACAATCCTATGGTCTCAACCATCTTTGGTTTTAAAGCTCTGCCTTGCCAGATGGAGGACTTGCAGCTGAAAAGGAAGACGTGTTCTCCTTTTGCCCAACACCTGGCACCCCTAACCTGGCAGACTCCAAACATTAGGAGTGAAGGGGGCTGGGAATTGCGAGTCAACGCTATCTAGACATCTCGCCTAAATTGAGGCAGATTGCAAGCTGATGTGATGAGGGGGTTGGCTTCATTTCTTTCCATCTCCTTTCAGGCAGTGCAGGAACGGTGCGGGCCTCTGGGAAGTCCTGCAACTGAAGGACCAGTATAGCCTCGGCGAGCATCTCAGCGTTGCCAAGGTAACAAGCCTCTCGCTGCATCCTGGGTTGCCCCCTTTTGCAAAGCGAGGCTCGATTCGCCTGGGATCCTTCAGGAGGATCTTAGGAGACAAAAACACACCGTCAGGCTCAGCTCTACTTCAATACTTGGCTTCCAGAGGTTCTCCAGATGTTCCTATCAATATGGGAAGAAAACCACTGGATCACAGCCTCCTCACCTCTCAAATCAAGCAATACGTTAAATATACTGCAGGCTGGCCTCCTCTGTTCAATCAGATGAAAATAGTCAGAGAACTTGTTTTGCAGTATCGGCTGGGGTGGGGCTTGAATTTTAGGCAACGTTTCTCTTCATTATATTTAAATATACTTGGGGGGGCGGGGGCAGGATTAGCCTAGCCACCCTTTTTGTAAACTCCAAAAGCTCACCACCTTATTTACTTTTGCACTCTTAAAGAAGGTAGGTCACCTTTCCTTGGAGAATTCATTCCATCTTTATTACTGGAGAATTCTCAACGATTAATTTGCTCTCCCCATAAAAAAATAGGGGGAGATTTTAATATAATCTTTTCCTGTCCTGTGCTTAGAGGATCAGCGAGGCTCCTGTTCTGAATCTTAGGTACATAACATCAGATTAGGTGGCAGGCTTGTACAGCTTTTTTCTTTATAAAAGAAAAGTCATCGCACTATAAAAAAAGACGTTGAGACTAAAGAGTGCAGAGAAGAGCAACCAGGATGATTAGGGGAGGATTGAGGCTAAAACATAGGATGAACGGTTGCAGCAACGGGGCCTGGCTAGTCTAGGGAAGAGAAGGACCAGGGGAGACAGGAGAGCAGCCTTCCAATATTTGAAGGGAGAGGGAGAGAAAGGAAAGAAGGAAGGAAGGAAGGAGACAGAGTGAAAGAGAGAAAGAAAACAAAAAGGGATAGAAAGAGGGAGAGAGGAGAGAAGGAAAAAGGAAGGAAGGAGAGAAAGAAAGAGGGAGAGCAAGAGAGAGCAAGAGAGAGTGACTGGAGGCTGAAACATTCGATGAACCGTTGCAGGAACAGGGCCTGGCT
>NW_020717190.1:123643-135245 GCF_900518725.1 Notechis scutatus | reverse complement strand
ACAAACACACACATGGAAAGAGCTGGGCCATGCATCTGTAATTGCATCTGTTCATTGACCTGGATTCTGCAAGATGCTGGATGCACCAAGAGATGCCTATTAATAATAAAAGAGAAAGAGAGGAGAATCCTATTTGTGAACAAATTCTGGGCTGCCCAGAGGCCCACCATGGCAAACAGAATTATGGCTGAGCTAGGCCTTATTTCTGACCCAGCGTTAGGGTTCCTCTTGTTGCCCTTCACCCCTCCCCACAAAGCTCGTCCTCTGGAACAAGAAATTCAAGGAAGGTGGGGCTGGGAAGAACAAGGCAGGGCGGAGATGCAAAGGGAAGGAAGAAAGAGGGAAGGCTGACAGGAAGGAGCGGCCTTTGTGAATACCTGGGAAAGTGGCAGGTCACAACGTCTACAGGGGTTCTCAATCATTCAGGTCATGGTTGTCCCAAGCGTCTTGGATGAGAAGCAAAACTTCTTCAAAGGGGGAAAAAGAAAAAAACAAGACAGTCCAGTTGACTCTTGAAAAAGCACCTTTGGCAGGTCAAGAGAATTGCATTTCTTTTACCACGTCAATCTAGAAAGAGAAATGGCAAAGAATCATAGAATCCAAGGGCTTGGAGGTCTTCTAATCCAAAGCACCAGCATGCAGATTCTATCTGCAGAAAAAAAAAACATTTGCATATAATTTGTTGGTGGAAATTGTCCTCGGTTTAGACGACATTTTATCAAGAGGGGGGAGAATTCGCACGAGACAACAGGCTTCTCTTTTACAAAATCTGCTTTTAACTCGGTTTTCCTTTTCCTCCAGGAGTTGGACTGCTTTGCAAGGAAAGAATTGGGATATATCTCCCAGTACCTGAACTGGATGAGGACCATGGTGAGAATTGGCTTCCCTTACAGTCCTCAGATGCCCCTGTGTCAGCGATGTGCAAATCACTGACAATCACACACACACACACAATATCCTTTTGTTTGTTCTGTTCCAGCTGGCTGAGGATGTGGCTTCCTGCCAGCCCTTTTCCACTGCTCTGGACAATGGCCGGGTCATCTTGTGCAGTCGCATCCTGGACCCTTGGGTAAATCTTTCTGCCCCCTAACTAAAGCCTTCGACCTTTCCTGGCCCACAGCTTACCTACCACCTAGTGACCATTCGAAGTTACAATGGCCGCTGGGAAAAAAGTGACCCTTTTTCACACGACTGTCGCAGAACCCCCAGCAGTCACGTCATCAAATTTCGGATGCTTGGCAAACGACTCGTATTTACGATGGTCGCAGGGTCCTGGGGGTCACGTGTTCCCCTTCTTACGAGCAAATTCAGTGGGGAAACCAGATTAACAACCGTGGTATAACTTAGCAGCTGCAGCCATTCACTGAACAACGATGGCAACCAGGGGTTGTAAAATAGAGCAAAACTCACTTAACAACCGTCTCGCTTAGCAACCAAGACTTTGGGCTCTGTTGTGTTGGTAAGCTTGAGGATGACCAGTATATTCCTAGCCTGGTTTTTAAGAAATATGTTTTTATTAAATGAAACACTTCTTTAGCAATTCTGAGGAGTAAACACTATAGAAGGAGGAGGAGAACCATTTAAGTTTGAGAAAGTCAAACTCCGAAGCAATCCAACAGTGCTTTTCCAGCCTTGCTCAAACGGCTTCAGCTGAGAGTTGGCATTCAGCCGGTTCGGACTGGTTCTGCAGAACCGGTCGTGGAAATCTTGAGTAGTTTGGAGAACTGGCCAATCCCACCTCTGACTGGCCCCGCCAACCCCATCTATGCTCTGCCTCCCATTGAGTCCCAGCTGATCGGCTGGGTCTCCTTTGGTTGCCCTGCCCAGGAGAACGGAGCTGGAAAGCAGGTTAGTGGGGTGGGGAGGGAAGGGGGATTTTGCAGTATATCCTTCCCCTGCCATGCCCACCAAGCCACGCCCACAAATCCAAGCCACGCCCACAGAACTGGTAGTAAAAAATTTTTTAACCCCACCACTGCTTCAGCTAAATCTGTGCCCTGCTTCCGATGAGTGGACTTTAGCCCGTAAAAGCTGGTGCATTTTTAATGAACTTCGCTGGCGTGCAAAGGTGCTTCACCACAGCAATGTCTACAGGTAGGTCCAGAAGATGATGTCGTTCTCAAAACACTTCGGCGAGATCCGATTGGCTGAAGACCGACTCGTCACGAAGGGGAGGGCTGGGAGAAACCCTTCTGTACCTTTGGACCGTGGGAAACCCAGAACTGGCCTGACTTGACTTCAGCCAGCATCCTTCCAGTAAAAGAACCTTCCGCTGCAACCAAATGGACCCAGATTATATACCAGAGTTCGAGGATTTTTCCTCGGTGCCAGGAAAAAGACCCACCCGTATACTTTCCCTTTGGTGACGTGTGCCTTTCCTTTCCCCCAGAATGCCTTTTGGTTCAGCCTGGGTGGATGCGCCTTCTTCCTTCTGCCTGGCATGTTTCTTGCCCTCAAGATGATGAAGCATTTTCGTCCAATTCGGCACAAATTAGTGTAAGTAGCATCACTGCAAAAAAATGAGGCGCGGGGGGGTACAGATGGTTCTTTGCATCACTGCTGTTGCTGTTGGGATGGTTTGTCTCGCAGTCTAGACTGGGTTTGGCATGTTTTATTCCCCTATCGAGTCCTTCGCAAGGACCTGGCATAGACAGAGGTGAGCGTTTGATGGGGTTAAAGACGCAGCATTGTTGCAGGATGCAAGCTGTTCCGTAAAGCTGCCTTTCGCAATTGACTCACGGTGAATTTGTCAATGCCGAAGAAGCTTCGGTTGTTTTGGGATTGCACCCAAGGCGCCTCTTATTATTGACACTAACACTTTCTTTGACCACAGTTGTTCTAATTCTATTTACAGGTCTTTGCATTTCTTGATTTTTCTTCAGTTCTTTCTCTTCCATTCTGTTGTCTCCAGGTATTGCCACCTCTATTATTTTTTGGTCTCTCTTACCAACAATTGTTAAATCTCGGAGTTTTATGTGGCAGGTGCCTGGCTGTTGGAATTCTAAACGCCCAGGGCACTTGAGCTTCATTTTCTACTATTTTGTCTATTTGATGGTCCTGCCATTTCTTACTTGCAGGATATTTTTTGTAGTATGGACCCTTTTTCTAGATTCTCCTAGCTCAGCATGAACTTATCAGGGAAGAACATACAACGGGGGGAAAAAAACACAAAAGCTGCAGCAATAAAAGATGTATAGATATATTTTTTAAAAAATAGAAATCAAGCCTCGCTCTAGCCTACATACAGTTATCTGAATAGCTCAGCAGGGCATCATCGACTGCCAAAATGCTTTAACTTTCTCTCTTGCAAAATTTCACCCACTCAAAAAAGACTGGGAATACTCCAGGACCTTTTTCTGTCATCTTTGGAGAGGGGCCACCAAACCGAGCCTCCCGCAGAGGTAGGGGCCCCCTTGCTAAGTGTCTGTGGAGATTCTCCATCATCCCAGAGATGCTCTTTTCAAGAGGCTCCAGAAAAGTTCCAGAAAGTCCAGTTGCCTCTTGAAAAAGCATCTTTGGGACCCCTAAGGGACAACTCACCTCCCATTATCAGGCTAAATGCCCATCCTGTGGAGCTTCAGGATGGAGAGAACCTGGCGTTGTTCCTTTTTTTTAGCTATCTGTGATGACCCGGGACATGACACAAAAATAACCAAGTCACAAAAATAGAAGAAAGTCACTTTAATGCCTCCAACTTGGCCCCAATGTCCAATTATCCTCGGCTGGATATCAAACTCTTCCAAAAGCAATCTACGAAGGGCAGAAATGCAGTCTGAATCCAAAGTAAAGATAATTAGAAATAAAAAAACAACAACACAAACCACGCTGAAGTCATTAACACAGCAGGCCAGGATGATCAATTGCAGACTTTCAAAGGATAACGCAGCACCCACAGTTGGGAGGACGCCAAAACCCAGATAAGCCTCGAGAAAGATCATGCACGCTTTGCTTCCAGCAAGGTGCTGTGTGCAAACGCCCCACTTATATCCTGTTCTCCCAGCTGCAACTAATGAAAGGGATCAGGGCCCCTTTCTCTTCCGCAAGCCACGTTGCTCCCTTCTCCGTTCCTCCTTGCGTGCCCTAGGATGAAGAGGGGGTGGGCCTGGGTCTTCCTCTGAATGCCCAGCCAGACTGTGCCCTTCCCCTATTTCTTCCACAGCCACCAGAGCCACATTCCCACTCCCTGTCAGCTGCTCAATCTCCCCCTCGGAATCAGATTCCAACAAGGACATGACACTATCAAGTGCCAGAGTCTACAAAACAAAATGGAGTCTCCCTTTAGTCCCTGTCTTGCTGTACGGTATTAGTTTTGGGTAGTTTCATTTTTATTTCTGGAAGACACCCAGAGTCATGCAGTTGAGGTGGGAGGCGAAATCAATCAAACTAATGCATAAAGAAGGCACCCAGACTGACCTTATCAAGGAGACAGGCGGCACATCAATTGAATGAATGAATGAATGAATGAATGAATGAATGAATGAATGCCCCAGTCATTCTACAAGCCTTGAACAACTTCCTGCTCGGTGGGGTCTATAGGGCACAGTCAAAAAAGCCAAGGGGGCAGCCACAATGCTGCAACGGAAGCTCTGCCCACTTTTGATGGGCACGATAACATCTACGCGCCATGTACAATGATGCTGTGGTGGCCATTTTGACTTTTTTGACCGCAGTGTGCGGACATCCCCTGTTTCCTGAGAAAATAATAGAATTTGCTTTCTCTTCCGCTGCGTCTAGTTCTACTGGATCAGATGAAACGTTTCCCTTCCACATCCCACGGGTCACGTCTCTGCGGCTGTAAGGCCTCCCTGACCACCCCTCCGGATGCCCAGGTGAGGGGACCGACGGCTGCTCCTTCCAGGAAGTGCCCTTTGCTGTGTCTCCCGCAAAAAGGTCCTCCTTCCAGAACTGCAGTATCGTCAGCGCGTTGATGGGCAGGACTGTTTCCAGGAGACCTTCACCAAAGGCCCACTCCCAGTGACCCTGGCTGAAATTAGGGGAAAAAACGGTTCTGTTTGACAGTGCTCCAAACACAGGTCGAGTTGGAAGTTTGAATGGCCCCAAAACTTGTAAAAAACAACAACAAACCCTGGCTATTGGGACTTAAATGTTCCTCATCGTTCAGTGCCATTTTTAAAATACATATATATTGTCAGCGTTCCAGAAAA
Organism: Notechis scutatus; assembly: GCF_900518725.1. Next base: position 130,080 of record NW_020717190.1, on the reverse strand, counting down.
CAAATAACTCCAACAAATAACTTCTAGACAGACATCTTCCCAAAAGTTCCCTTTTTTTGGATAGCAAACTGGCACATCTGGGGAATCCCGAATCTGAAAGTTCTGGGCTTCCTTGCAATAAGTAAAAAACTACAAATCCACCTCCTGCACCCATCATCGCATCCCATGCCCCAATCACCATCCATCCCTACTTGAGACGTCCTCTCACCCAGGTGCAGAAATAACATGACCTTGACTTAGAAAAAGATTGTTGTTATGTCTAACTACATACACTCCAAGAAATTCCCTCCTCCCATTTTCCTAGGCTCAAAATTTGGCAGTGTGAGAGCCTCAATATGGCTTCCAAAGCTCACACACACACACACACACACACACACATATAAAATTGATACAGGTAGTCCTGGACCACAATTGAGCCCAACATTTCTATTGTTAAGTGAGACATTTGTTATAAGTGACTTTGCCCCATTTTACAGCTTTTCTTGTCTTCGTTTTTGAGTGAATCACTGCAGTTGATAAGTGAGTAACCCAGTTGTTAAGTGAATCTGGCTTCCCCAGTGACTTTGCTAGTCAGAAGGCCGCAAAAAAAGGGGATTGCATGACCCCTGGGGATGTTGCAATGGTCATAAGTATGAGTCAGTTGCCGAGCACCTGAATTTTAATCACCTGATCACGGGGATGCTGGAAAAGTCGTAAGCCCCATTTTTCAGCGCCGTTGTAACTTTGAACGGTCACTAAATGAAATGTTGCAGGTCAAGGACTACCTGTATTGCCTTTCGGTTGTTTTATGTGACTATGATTGCTCTGCTGTTGGCTGTGGGTTGTTTCTTTTTCTTTTGGTCCACCATTCAGGTCACCTTGAAGCCGTTCAACGGGACAGGGGAGGCATCTCAAACCCCTAAGGGCTTCTTCTGCACCTACCAGGGGTCTTCTTTTAAGTCAGAGGTCTCCAAACTTGGAGTTCAGATTATTGCAGTGTAAATTCAGCGCCAGAAGAGTAAACACAGATGGCTGAGGCTTCATTTTAACTTCTTAATCAACACATAAAGTAAATCTTACAATACCAGTTGTAGATTTCTCCAACATTTCTCCAAACTCAAACAGAAGCAGACATGTTAAAGGTTCAAAGCTTCAGCAGCAACTCAGCTTTAGCTCAGAAACAGACCTCGGTTTCACTTTAGTTCAGCAGGCAAGCAAGACACACAGCGGAGGAAAGAAGCCGTTTTATTCTCAATAGACAGACTCAGAGCTCAACAGAGTTGCACAGCTTAATATATAGATCCACGCCTAGGCTACTTCTAGTTTCAGATTCCAAACAGTCCTCCTTGGCTGACTTAATTGCTATGCCTAGTCATTGGCTGACCTGGTTACCATGCTCTTATTCCAGTTCATGAATAATACTCTGACACTTGGCACTATGCTGGCTGCAGAATTCTGGGAGTTGAAGTCCACAAGTCTTAAAGTTGCCAAGTTTGGGGAACCCCTGTTTTAAGGGGTGACGTGTCCCCAAAGGATTTCCAAGGTGTAACTGCTTGGAGATAGTGCTGCCCACATCAGGAAGACTCATCAGCCGCATCCAACTTGTTCTGTTCGGCTGAAAGCGGTTTGAGGCTTCAGGGATCCGATTTATTTCTGAAACTCTGAGAAGAGCCGGCACTAATCTGGTTATTACAGGGAACAAGTTTTCTCCGCCGTGACCTCCCTCCCAGGCAGGAGAGGAATTAAATAAACTTCTTCTGAGCGCTAACATATAACTGCATATTCCCAGACTGGCACCCACATTCCAAATAGAACAGTCATATAAAATTTGCAGCCCTCCCAATGTTGCTGTCAGGGCTCCAACAAATCCACCCCCATTCAAGTCCTAAGTCTCTAGCCACATCTCTCAGAGTAAAAAAAAAATGATTTATTAGGAGTGGCCATGTTGGCGTTAGCTGGATGCAGGTGATACTAAAACACCTCATTCATTTTCCCCTTGAGCCTGGTCTTCCTCCCACCCCAAGGATGTATATTCTCCAATGGGACGCATCCATAGCCAAGAGTCATCGTGCTCTCCCGTAATAATATTGCACGCCGACAGCTTTGCGCTGCCCAGGCGATTATCTGAGGCATTTAAGGAATGCACTGCTTTCCCCCACTCCCTTTCTGCTGGCAACTAAAAAGGCCAAAGAAGTATTTTTTTAGTGGATAGTTGCAAGGCGCTCTCTCTCTCTCTCTCTCTCAATCATATAATTTAAAAGCGTATTGGGGAAAGTCTGTATATTCATAGAGGTGATTTATGAAAGAGTTATTGCAATATGAAAAAAAAAATAATTTGCAAAAACAATGTACGCTAAGACAAATAAACATTTACTTGGAGAAATATATATCACACTGGAGGCAGGGCTGGGAGAAAAAGAGATGGATATGTTTGCAAAAATAATAATAAAAACACCGAGATAAGCCAAAATGAGCTTCTTTGACTGTCCTTAAAGGTTCCACTTAGCCTCTAAATGGATTGCGAACACAGCAGGGGTCTCTTGCCAATGATGGCTAGGTCTCCCTGCAGAAAACCCTAAGCTACAGTTAGTCCTTGACCACACAAGGACTGCACCCTTGTGTTCCCACACAGCCTGGATTAATTGCTTTGGGGGGGACATTTCTCTGAGGACCACCAAAATTTTCTCATGGACCACCAGTGGTCCCCAGCCCACTGGTTGGCGACCACTGGACTAGATGACCCACAAGGTCCCTTCCAACTCTGTTAATCTGTAATCTCTCACCTGCTGAGCCAGGTAACATCTATTTTGCACTGGTACTTTTGCTTTTTCTCTGCAGGACTTTACTTTTCTCACCATCCAGCCACATTTTGTTGGGTAGCTCCCAACATTTTCCTTACAGGTTTTGTTCTTCGTCTGTTTTATTCGTCAATTCTGTTTGATCCTCCATTTTCATCTTCATGTCTGTTCATCTTGATACCTGCTACTGCAGCCAATTCTTTTGCTTTTCCTATTCGTGTTTTAATTCCCTTTGAAGACTCTTCCAAAACCACCAGCAAGTTATCTGCAAAAGCCCTTAATTTCCTAAGTTTATTTTTAGATCTTTGCTACCACAATCCTTTCGTCTTGTCTCACACATCTACTCAGAATTGCAAGAACCAAAATAAACAAGAGAGGAGGCAGTGCCATCCTTATGTCGTCCCTTTTTATATCTCACAGGTTTCTTTTTTTGGTTAGATCAATTATTTGTGCTTTCTGTGAAGTGTAAATCGATCTCAGTCATTTGATAAAGTTCTCTCCAAAATTAGTATCTTCCAAAGTCTTCAGCAGGAAAGCTCACTTCAATTGTCAAAGGGCTTCTTCGCATCTTAAGACAATCAATGTGGCTCATTTTTCATTATGTTGCTCCAAATATTCCAAAATGTCCATGTGATGACCCGGGGCGTGGCACAAAGGCAACACAGTCAAATAAGTAAGAAAAGTCCCTTTAATACCTCCAACGTTGCCCCCAATGTCCAGTTTACCTTCGGCTGGAGAAAAATCTCTCCCAAGAACAGTCTTTAAGCGGAGGAAATTCAGTCCGAAAACAAAGTACATACAAACTGTAAATAAACATCCACGCAAAACATGCTGCAGCAATTAACTGGACAGGGCAGGAGAAGGAATTGCAGCCTTGAAAGGCCAATAAAACACACACAGTTGGGAAGATGCCAGGAACCCAGATAAGCTTCGATGATACCAGAGAATTCACAATTTGCTCCCAATAACTTTGCTGTGTGCAGCTTCCCTTTTTTAAACATGGTGTTCTCAGCTGCAGCTAATGAAGGGAATCAGGGCCCTTTCCTCCCCCATAAGCCACACCACCCACGTTGCTCCCTTCTCCGTTCCTCCCTGCGTGCCGTAGGATGAAGAGAGGGTAGGCCTGGGTCTTCCTCCGAATTCCCTCTCCCTTGTTCTACCTCTTCCCTGGTCTGCCCAGCTGGACCTTGCCCTTCCCCAGTTTGCTCGGCCTTCCCCACCAAATCAGATTCCGACAGGGGCATGACAGTCCAACTATTTCCTAACACTGCCTTTTAAGTGGCTTTTACGTAAAAATCTACATTGTTCCTCATGAATAAATTCTAACCAAATTACGTTCAGTCAACCAGCTGGTATCGTGGTGAAAAAAAAACATGTCCCTCTTGAGGTGTTAATGGTTATATTGGCTTCTTTCCAGGATCTTTCCTCCCTGTAGGATAGAGTTCCTCATGTTTTATAAACATTGTAAAAAGTTCATCCTCAAAACATTTATAATGGGAACCTGGTAGATGTAGTTCTTAACTAACAAGCATTTCTTTTAACAACCGCTCAAAATGATAACAGCACTGCTGTTGGCTTAGAGGTGGCCCTCTTGCCTCACAATCAGGAGGCTGTGAGTTCGATCCCAGGTAGAGGCAGATATTTCTCTCTCTGGGCACACTGAGAATATATCTGCCGAATAAAACTCCACATTGGTGACAGGAAGGGCATCCGGCCAGTAAAACCTTCAGCTTCATTCAGTTGGCCAGACTCCACCCCACAAGGGATTATGAGGTCGTTAAAATATGATGATGATGATGATGATGATGATGACTGCAGAAAGTGTCTTACAACCACCCCTGACACCCGTTGTAGCATCCCCATGGTCACATGATCAAATTCTGGGCTCTTGGCAAACCGGTATGTCTTTACAACAATGGAAGCATTCCCAGCTGGCTTTTCTGACCAGCAAAATCAATGGGAGAAGCTATATTCATTTAACGACTGTGTGATTCACTTAACAACCACAGTGATTCTTTAACCATGGCGGCAAAAAAGATCGTGAAATCAGGCCCGACTCCTTTAACTCTTTGCTTCGCAACAACAATTGCAGTCCCAGTTTTGAGCATCAGTCGTGGCCTACCTGTAATCTGATCCAAGTAACACACACAGTCCCAAGAAAGTCAAACTAACCAAGTTTTGTAGCTTCTGTAAAACCCCAGCAGGGGGCTTGTCTTTGATCTGGCTGTGTTGTGCAGATGGTGCCAACATGCAAAACTTGTGTGAGAGCACACCCCTGCATTTTGGTTTGGAGACAGCTTTTCTCTCTCTCTCTCTCTCTCTGCTACACAGAAATGCCAGCAAAATGCCTATTTTTAGCAATGGCTCTTTTCACGCAGCCACAGCCTTCCAGATGTGGCTCTTGCCTCATGGTAGAGGTGCTCTCCAAACCCTTGCCATTACGCACCCTGAATTCTTTGGAAATATTGGCCGTAGAGACCCAAAAAACGACAACCCAGAATTACACTCCTTGGTCTTGTTGTTGAGAACATCTTGGAACTGAAAAGTAAGAGGTGGCTGGAGAAAAATACTGTATATGTAAAAAGCATCCGTTATGAACGAGAAGTATGCTCGGTTCATTTTTTAAAAAAAGAAAATAATTTTAATTGTGGCACATTTCCCCACTGTTGCTTTGCTAGCAGGGGCTGGCAAGCTTAATTCCATGCTAAGAAGTCATTGGAAAAAGCTTCTGGTTTTAGTTTTTAAGCTGCAGGAGGAGGAAGCCTTACCTGCCCGGAACCATGTTATAAAATAAAGGCCTTCCATCTTTGAACCTACTATTTGCAAACGATGCCGAAGAACAGCGATCTCTTTTATGCTCCTAATTGGTTGTGTTTCTGCTTAGTAGCCTGTAACAAAATGCCACCGACCGTGATGAAGTTTAGCAACGGGGGAAAATGCAGGTAGTCCTTGACTTACGATGACTACAGTTGAGCTCAAGGTCTCTTTTGCTAAGCAAGACAATTCTGAAGTGAGTTTCGTCCCATTTTATGACCTCCCTTGCCACATGCATTCAGTGACTCTGCGCGGATCCAGTGTTTGGATCCCCACAGCTTCAAGAAAGAGATTGACCTGTTTTTCTGCAATGAGGTTGGCTTGGCCAGATTCCCTTTGCAAGGGGGGGCGGGAGGGCGTGCGGGAGCAGAGAGTGAAATCTCGAGGGAGGTTGATGAATCATATTATGGGATGTGAGGAAAGGCACCTCAGAAAGAGGTTGCGGAAAGTCCAACAGGAGATTGTTGGAAGAAAACCAAGCCAGGAGAAAAACGCTGGAGATAAAATGGAGGCCGATTTGGAAAGAAGGACTCTGTTTATGGAGGAGCAGAACTAACCATGGCATGCGGTTCTGGAACAGCCGGCCAATTGGTTGAACGAGGGGATGGATCTTGATAGGTTCCTGTGACTTTGACGTTTGAACTGTTCTGGGGATTGTGCAACGAAGGGGCTTTGTCTCTTGTGCTGTTTCAGCAGTGGAGGGTTAATCCTATTATGTCCTAAGGGTTAATCCTATTATGTCCTGTCCTTAATCCCATCAGCTGGAGCTGAAGGCTTTTTTTGTTTCTAAATAGGCTGGATGTTAGGGTTTGAGGATTAACCCCTAGCAGAGTATTGCAGCAGTAG
>NW_020717190.1:99766-121739 GCF_900518725.1 Notechis scutatus | reverse complement strand
CTACCATGACTAGGGGAGGAATTCTGGGAGTGGAAGTCCACAAGTCTTAAAGCTGTCCAGTTGGAAGATCCCTTTATGTTACAGCACCCACAACTTCCAGAGAAAATGTCACAGGCGAGAAAATAAAATAAAAATCCAGCTGCTTTTGGAGAGAGGAAAAACAAGGTTGCTCCTGCTCTTGGAGGAAACTGTTGAAAACCAAAAGTAAAAGATTTGTTCTAGAAAGGGAAAGACAGAAGGAAGCCTCTTCTCTTTTGATGGCAAAAGAGAGAGGTTTTTGCGTTGTCTTTCCAAAAGGACAAAGCTCGTCTCGTTTGTAATAGTGATGCCCTGGATATCGGCAAGCAACGACACCACAAAAGGTGAACTGAAGCTTTGCAGAAAATCCATCCTTACCTGCCGCCCAGATCTGCCTCTCGTGTTTCAGGCCTTTGTCTGTCCTGAAGGGCACGGATGACTTTATTAGGTTAATTTGGCATGCCCAGCTGCCAGCTTAAAGAAGGCCAAAGGAACAGAACAACAAGAGTTGGAAGGGACCTTGGAGATCTTCTAGTCCCACCCCTTACTCAAGCAGTATACCACTCCCTTCAAATGGCTGGTCCAATCCCTTCTTGAAAGCCTCCCGTGATGGATGGAGCACCCACAACTTCTGTTCCCCTGATCAACTGTTCTGACAGGAAATTTCTCCTTAGTTCCCGATTGCTTCTCTCCTGGATTCATTTCCACCCTTGTTTCTTTTCTTGCCTCCTGGTGTTTTGGAGGATAGCTTGACTCCCTCTTCTCTGGGGCAGCCCCTGAGATCTCGGAAGACTGCTATCATGTCAGCCCTTGGTCCTTCTTTTCCCCAGACCTGACATGCCAAATTCATACAAACCATTCTTCATGAGTTTTAGCCTCCAGCCCCCTAATCATCTTTTAGATTAGATGCCCTCTAAGGCAGGGCTCTCCAACCTTGGCCCCTTTAAGACTTGTGGACCACAACTCCCAGAATTCCCCAGCCAGCCATGAATGATAGAGTTGGAAGAGACCAGAAGGTCATCTAAGTCAGGGGTCTCCAACCTTGGCAACTTTAAGACTGGTGGACTTCAACTCCCAGAGTTCCTCAGCCAGCCATGAATGATAGAGTTGGAAGAGACCAGAACATCATCTAAGTTGAGGTCTCCAACCTTGGCCACTTTAAGACTTGTGGACTTCACCTCCCAGAATTCCCCAGCCAGCCATGAATGAGAGAGTTGGAAGAGACCAGAACGATCACCTAGTGGGGCCCCTTTCATCTCTAGGATGCTGTGAGTCACAAATGTCCTCCCAATTTAATTAACGTTGGCATAAACTCTCCCGACGCGATTTGGACAGAGCTAATCCCGTCTTATCCAGCACATTTGGGTTCTATGCGTCGTGTGAATGCAACCTCGACTGTTTTATCTCTGCCTTGGGCGGACAAACCTCTCTCGCGCCGAGAAAGCCTTTGGGGGCCGCTTTGCCGGACACGCGTGACGCCGCACGCGTGAAGCCTGTCCCGCGCGTCTCAGCCCCCGCCGAACCGCTGCCAAGACCCAAGCCTGGCTTGGCTTCCCACCTGGGCTTCCCCTCCTTCTTACCTGAGGGGAGGGAGGGGGAGGGGGGAAAAGAAGCTCACCTATGAGGGCGAGGCAGGCGCGAGGCGGGCGTGGGGAAGGGTCCCACGCGTATTATACACCCGGCTGCAGCGGCTGTCCCAGCTCAGCTCATGCACTGGGGAGGATGGGTTGGGGGGTGGAGGTTGCGGGATGATGGGGGCTGAGCCATCCGGTTGACAGTTTTTGGAGGGGGGGGGGAACCCGAAAGATCAAAGTGGGAGCGAGGGGGAGGCGTTGGAGACACACACACACACACGCGCCGTGGGGACGGTTGCTAGGGAAACAGCGCCCGGAGGCTGGCCCGCTGCCTGCCAGACAGTTGAAAGGTAAACTTGGCCCGGGGACATCTTCATCTTCTTCTTCTTGGATCGAGGATGCTCCTCGGAGGAGGAAAAGCGGCGGCGGCGCCTTGGTAGCTCCACTCCCGGCTCTCTTTCCACGCAGCCCACGCGGGCCCCGCGGAGCAGCAGCAGCCGGAGGAGGAGAGCGAGAGCTTGGCGGGCACCGGCCGGGTCGAGGAGTCTTGGACTGGGCAGGTTGGCCGGAGAAGGAAGGAAGGAAGGAAGGAAGGAAGGAAGAGAGAGATCGTTTCTTTTCCGCGGCACTTGGCCGTGGGACCCCCCCCCAGCAGATGTTTGGAGACCTGGTAAGGCTTCCTCTCGCCCGAGGCTTGAAGGTGCAACGGCTGAGAAAAGCAACCCCCCCCCCAACACACACACACACCGCCTCTTTGGGGAGGGGGGTCTGCAGGGAAGGTCCCGCGCGCCCCCCTGGCTGCAGCACCGCCCCATGGGTCGGGGAGTCCTCAGGCGCGCAGCTTTTTTCCTTGGGAGAAGAAGCCCAAACCCACCTGGGCTCGGCGCCCTCCCCCCCATCCCACCCCCGTGCCTTTTCTCCCAAATGCTCCCCCCGGGGTAGACGGGACTAAGGCGGGGGCGGAGGCGGCCAAAGAGGTGGGGAATCCGGGTGCAGCTCACCTGGCTGGAACCGGGAGGGTAAATCCGGCCCAAAGATTTGGGGAGCTAGAGAGGGGCGGGGTTGGGGGGGTGGTTGGGAGGAGGACGATAGGGACGCTTTTCCTCTTTCAAAGTCGGCTTTCCAGGGTGGCATCAGGGGGACAAAGGTCTGTAGAACTTCTCCGTCCATCCTCCAGGTCTCCTGGTTGTCCCAAAGGTGCTTTCCTCCCCCCCCCCAAGAGTCAATTGGACTTTCTTTCTTTTGAAGACGTTTCTTTCTTTTGAAGACGTTTCCCTTCTCATCCAAGAAGCTTCTTTGGCTCTGACTGGATGGAGGGAAAGGGAAGGATGGATGCTCCTTGCAGACAGCTGGTCATTTGCATCCTTTGAGAGGGTCCTTGAAGCACTTGGAGACTTTTAGCTGCACAATTTGGGAGGAACCCCCTGGGAATAAGGTGTGGGAACAAGGAATGGATTTCCAGAAAAAAACAGAATTGCAGACTCTAGGAACTATTTACACCACTCAGGTGACACTGAGGACACATAGAGAAACCTCCAAGCGGTGCTGAAGAAGCTCCTTGGATGAGAAGTGAAACGTCTTCAAAAGAAAAATTAGAAAGTCCACTTGCCCTTTGGGACATCAGTGGGACAGAAGCTGAGGAGGAAGATTTGGGAAGGCGGCAGATCTTTCCCGATGTCTTCAACTTATTAGAACTTTGGGGCCCCCCAAAGGGCCACTTTTTGTACCCTGGCCCTGCTGAAGCCTCAGAACTGGGATCTCAGTTGTGGAGGGGGAGGGGGGGCAAAAAAGTCCACCAGGTAACTGTGGGGTCCCTGGTTTAGATCCACAGCATCGCCCCCCCTTTGCAAACACTCCTGTATTTTATTTGAGGCGGCAGGTTTATTTATTTTTATTGATGTATTTGATTTGTCAGTTGCTTATGAGGTCCTGGAAGTGGGGCACGGTGTGAATTCTTTTTCTCTGCGAATTCTTCCTCTCCCTTCCTTCTCAGACCGAGCCGGGGTTTTCCATCATTTCCAAGTGTCTCTTTTTCCATTTCCTTTTTTTTTTCCATTGCAGTAATAAAGCCACTTCCTTAATAGGAAGAGAGCTTGTGCATCTCTCAGGAGCTAAAATAAATTGCATAAGCCGGCACAATATTCCCACTAAATGCACAGAGGGAGCCCCAGAAAACAACAGGGCGGGGGGGGGGGGTTGCATTCACACAGCCTGTTTGCACTGGTTAACAAACCATCAACTAGCCAAACAGAACGGATTTGGGCAACAAGCTAAGCTAATTAGTTGTGGTACACACACCCTTAACATCTTGTGCACAGACAGGTGCTCTGACCTGCTTAAGTACCTCGTGGGTAAGGGATGCCGAGAGGCAGCTGTTTATTGCAATCATTACTGATCAAAAATCCACTTCAGTTTAAAACCCACTTCAGTTTTAAAGCACATTAAAAAGTAGCGATGTTCACGCTGAAGGAAGGAGCTGCTTTCAAATCAATCAGGGTAGAGCTGGAAGGGGCCTTGGAGGTCTTCTAGCCCACCCCCTGTTCAAAGCAGGAGATCCTATCTCATTTCAGATAAGTGACAGTCTAGTAGTCTATTCTTTAAAAAAAACCTCCAGTGATGAAGCACCCACATCTTCTGGAGGCAAGCCGTTCCACCGGTTAATTGTTGGATATTGTTCCATATCTCCACCAGCCCTCTGTAATTTGGTGTTGTTCTCTGGAAATGTTGGGCGTGGAACATAAATTGGAAATACCAGGAGATGCCCTCACTTTTAATTGTCCTCACTGGTAGGAAGTTTCTCCTTAATTCCAGGTTGCTTCTCTCCTTGTTGAGTGTCCATCCATCGTTTCTTGCCTTGCCTTCTTGGTGCTTTGGAAAATAAGTTGACCCCTTCCTCTTCTTTGGGGCAGCGTCTCAAATACTGGAAGACTGTTATCATGTCCTCCCTCATCCTTTTTTCTCTCTAGACTGGCCAAACCCCAATCTTGCAACCGTTCTTCATATGTTTTAGCCTCCAGACCCCTGATTACAATATGTGCCATCCAGTTGTTTTTGATCATGTTGATTTTCTCCACGGTGGTCTGGTGGTCCTTCAGTGGTACCCCAATTGCCACTGTAACTGAGTCCTTTTTGGTTGCTGCTGCTGGTTCTCCTCCAGGGGTGGGATTCAAATTTCTTAAGAACCGGTTCTGTGGGTGTGGCCTAATTTCTGGGTGTGGCTTGGGGGGGTCACATGACTGGCTGGGCGTGGCTTGTATGTAACTATTGTAAATATTTAATTCTTTTATTTAAAAAAGAGCAACTTTTACCCCAAAGTCAGGCAAAGCAGGCAGGCAGATTGAGTTGCTCAGAGAATCACAGATTCACTTAGAAATCTACTTTTCTGCAATCTGCTGCCTGAGGTCTGCACTGAAAAAATAGAAGCTTCAGTCCTAAGGTAGGTTCAGCTCTGCTTTTAGATTAGCTAGAAAGCAAGAAATCCAACAACTTCCTGCTTCCTAGCTAATCTAAATCTCCCGGCACAGCAGAACAGCTGATGGTCAGGAGAAAAAAAACGAGAAAATAGCAACTTAGCAGGCAAGTTTGATGGCGCGCATGCCAGGTAAGGTGTGAGTGGGCGGGGAAGGGAGGGACCAGCCAATGGCGCAATTTGCTGGTTCTCCAAACTGGGCAGAATCATAACAACCAGTTCTATAGAACTGGTCCGACCAGGTAGAATCCCATCTCTGTTCTTTACTTCTCTTTCCTTCCAACTTTTCCAGCATTACAGACTTCTCAGTGGAGTTAGGTATTCAGATTGGCAATTTGGTTGCAAATGTTGTCACCTTTCGAGGAGACATGACCAGTGCGCTTTGAAGTGCTCCTCGAACAGTGACGAAATGTTTGCAACCAAATTGCTAAGCTCAGGGCTCACACCAACAACCCAACTACCAACCCAATATTCAAGGATGATATGTTATCACTTTGGTGGTGATTCTTTTTTTTTTTTTTTTCCCCAAAAAAGTTTTTCATTTCTAATTTTTACACATATCTTTACGTGGGCCACGTAGTTCCAGATTATAACACTTGTACATAATCATACTTTCATTTCCGCCAATCTTATATAATATCATCTCATATCATTATCCATTTCACTTATCTTTAAATAAATTTTCATTTCATATTTCAAACCATTAATTCAATATCAATATCATTTCATCCAAATATAAATTCCCAGTTCTTTCTCCCCTATTATTTCCATTTTCAGCTTACCACCTGTTTTATTTAACATTGCACATCATTATTATCCTTAATTTCCCCTAAGCCAATTAGGTAGTGATTCTTGAAGGCCACCTAGAGTCCTAGACTTAACTCTAGGATGATCGGTCCTTTCAACTCTTCGGCCTTCCACTTTTCTCAGCATTAGAGTTTTCTCCAGAGAACAAGATAATCATGTCACGTGTCCAAAGTAAGAAACTTTGAGCTGATCATTTGTGTCTTGAGTGACACTGTTGGGTTGATTCATTCAATGATCCATTGGTTTGTCTACTGGTCTGTCCATGGTCTTCTTCTCAGGAATCTTCTCCAACTCCATGATCCAAAAGGCGCTCAATGCTCTTCCTCTCTTGCTTCTTCAAAGTCCGACTTTTGCTTCTGTAGTGTGTCACAGGCAATACTGCAGCTTGCAGAGTTCTGATCTTTGAAGGTACAGCATAGCACCTAAAGCATCTTTCCCAATTCCACCTAAGCATCTTTTCATCGATTCCAAGAATCGATGAATCTGTTACAAAGCCGAAGAAGAGCCAGTGCTGTCCGAAGACGTCTCCGTGATCATGTGGCCGGCAGGACTAAACCACCTTCGAAGGCACACGGAACGCTGTTCCCTTCCCACCAAAGTGGACCCTATTTTCCTACTTGCACTTTTTTTTTTAACGTCCTTTCGAACTTCTCGGCTGGCAGAATCTGGGACAAGGAACGGGAGCTCACTCCGTGACGCGGCGCTAGGGATTCGAACCGCCGAACTGCCGACCTTTCTGATCGACCAGCTCAGCGTCTGAGCCACTGAGCCATGGTGTCCCTTCAAGCAGAAGACCCTGTACCATTTCAGGCCATCCAATTTATTCTTGAAAACCTTCAATAGTGAAGCACCCACAATTTCTGGGGGGAAAGACGTTCCAGGAAATCCCTCCGTAGTCTCTCCTTGGTTGGTGTCGGTCCATGGCTCCTTGTTCTAACTCCAGAAGCTCTCGAACCTTCATGGCTGCTTTACTAGTCTACAGCTAAACCAGAGCCCACCTAATCCAAGGAGTATGTAGCATCTTTCGCTTCTTCCCAGCTACCGAGAAACTTCAACATCTGCTGTATTTCACTAGATTCCACCTACACAGTGTGCCACATTTTGAGACTGACATTTTGGGGGACTTCAAATTCCTCTCTTTTTTCTTGACACTCCATTTCCCCCCCCCAAAAAACGAAGATGGTTTTGTGCTGCATAATTCTCAAATAATGTCAGCTGGCCTTGTCTCTTTCTTAACCAATCACAATCGCAATCGCTCCATATATTTCAGGCAAGGCAACATTCAACCTCCAAATGTGAATAATATGCATGCTTTTTTGTTATTTTTGTTTTGCAGCCAGTTGGGAAATGAAGTTAATAACAGTGGCAGGGTGTGCAGCTCTCTCGCTTTGCTTGAACTTAACTTCCTACATCAAAGATCAAATTTAGGACTCCTTTGTTTGCATCTCCTAAAATAACTGTACCTTTTTTCTTCTCTTCTGTCAAATGCTGGAGGATATGAAAATGGGAAGAGCAACTAAACTTAGAACTGCAAGAGCCATGATGAAGCAAACCAAAGAGAGAGAGAAAAAAACAAATGAACCGAGATGCATATTTGGAGCGAAGTGACTTATACAACTGGTTATACAATTTGACAATCAGGCTTCCTGGATGGACATCATTCCTCTGCCTGAAATGGTTTTTCAGGAGGAATTGGGCAGGAAAACAAATGGAAAACAAACTCAAATCAAACCATGCAGCCAGGACAGAAGAGAATAACAGTTGGAAGGGTCCTTTGAGGTCTTCTAGTCCAAACCCCTGCTCAAGCAGGAGATCCTATATAATTCCAGACAAGTGGCTGTCCAGTCTCTTCTTAAAAACCTCCAGGAATGAAGCGCCTACAACTTCTGGTGGCAAGCTGTTCCACTGGTTAATTGTCCTCACAGTTAGGAAGTTTCTCCTTAATTCCAAGTTGCTTCTCTCCTGGATTAGTTTCCATCCATTGTTTCTTTTTCTTGCCTTCTGGTGCTTTGGAAAATTGGTTATCCCCTTTTTCTTCTTTATGACATCCCCTCAAATACTGGAACACGGCTATCGTATCACCCCGAGTCTTTCTTTTCTCTAGACTAGACATAACACAATGGCTGCAACTGATCTTCATCTGTTTTAGTTCCAGTCTCCTAATCATCTTTGAATTCCATCGCTAATGATGGTTATCTCTTTGGGCTTAGACAGAAATAATTGTTTGATTAAAGGGAAGAAAAGATCGAGCCTTTTAGGGCTGTTTGGCTGCACACATACAATGGCCTGAATTGAAAGAAATATATACTTGCAAATGGGGAACCACACAAGATGGGATTAAAGGCCTTTTATGGCTGCTTAAAATGCATAAACAAAGCTATTCTTTTGACATGAGGTTTGTTCTTTTTTTCTTTTGTTCCCTTGGGCAAGAGGCATTATAAAGAGAAGGTGATTTGGATTGAAATTTAATTATTAATATAGTTACAATCATAGAATCTAAAGAATAAGATCAAAGAGGTCATCAATCAAAGAGGTCATTAAAGAGGTCATCAAATCCAACCCTTGCACACTGCAGGATGTCGGGGTTCCAGTGGATGCCCTAATTAATTCATGAGCCTCCAGTCAAGTTTCAAAAGAAATCCAATTATTTATTGAGAGCAACATTTTGGCACTTTTCCCAAGCGCCATCGGCTCTGCCCCACGTAATTTACTGCCCACCTATTTCCCCCCTCCTCCCAGGGTGTGTCCTAAATCACATTCTCCAACCAAGCACTTTCTCGGGCTGTGGAAAACACACCTCTCTGGCTTGCTCTGGTAACCTGGGATACAACCTGGAGAAAGGTATGCGTGGAATGTGCTTCTGGTCTTAGCAACCGAGCTTCCCCCCCACACCCCCCCCCCCCCTCCTGCCTATGGCAACTCAAGAGCAGGCCAGGAATGCTTTACGAGTTGACACAGGATTCACTAGACCATCCCTACAATGTTTCAAAGCCTCCATAGAAGGGGAAGAAAGAAACCCCTCCATGTAGTAACTTCCTCCACCGATTGACAGCTCTTATTGTCAGGAAGTTCTTCCAGATGTCCCCGGCAAATTTGCATCCACGAAGCTTTGTTCCATGGGTTCTAGTCTTCTTCACTGGAGCAAGGGAGAATATTAATTTATATTTATTTTTTATCCCACCTTTATTACTTATAAGAAGATAGAACAGAACTGAAAGGGCTCTTGGAGGTCTTATAATCCAACCACTTGTTCAAGCAGGACAGCCTATACCATTTCAGACAAGTGGCTGTCCAGTCTCTTCTTAAATGCCTCCAGCGATGGAGCATCCCACAACCTCTGAAGACAAGCTGTTTCACAGGTTGATTGTTCTAACTCTCAGGAAATTTCTCCTTAATTCTAGGTTGCTTCTCTCCTTGATTCACTTCCATCCATTGATTCTTGTTCTGTCTTTAGGTGCTTTGGAGCAGTGATCCCCAACCTTTTTTATGCCGCGGCCCGGTATCCCCAACCTTTTTTATGCCGCGGCCCGGTACCGGCATCAGCTGGGCGCCGCCATCTTGTTTTGATGAAAAAGTGCTTCCGGTGAGCTTTCTACCCGGAAAACCTCACCGGAAGCACTTTTTCATCAAAACAAGATGGCGGCGCCCAGCAAACCAGCGGCCCGGTAGGACTTGTTCCATGGACCGGTACTGGTCCGTGGACCAGTGGTTGGGGACCCCTGCTTTGGAGAATAGCTTGACTCCCTCTTCTTTGGGGCAGCCCCTGAGATACTGGAAGACTGCTGTCATGTCTCCCCTGGTCCTTCTCTTCACTAGACTAGACATACCCAATTCCTGCAACCGTTCATCATATGTTTGAGCCTCCAGTCCCCTAATGGTCCTGGTTGCTCTCCTCTGCGCTCTTTCTAGAGTCTCAACCTCTTTTTAATAATGTGGTGACCCAAACTGGATGCAGGATTCTAGGTGTGGCCTGACTAAGGCTCTATAGAGTGCTATTAACCCTTCCCATGATCTTGATATGTTGACGGTATGCACCAAATTAGATACACTCGAATTGAAGGAGCGAGGCGAACTAGAATATTATAAAATATGGAACAAATTTTATAAATGGAGGGACAGGAAAGGATGTTCATAGCTTTAAAATAAGTGGAGAAGTGTTAAAAAGGAAGGTAAAGCTAATTGGAAAAATGACACACAAAAAAGTATATATGTATATAAATGTATTAACTTTTTTTCTTTCTTTATTTCTAACTGTTAAAAGATTGGACAGAAATGTACATCAAAGGAGAAACACCATGTTCACTGTTTTTTAATGTTCATATCTAATAAAAAAAAAAATTTTTTTTTAAATGTTGATGTTGATCTTGTGAAGTAAGCAAAATGCGGGACGGAGGCCTCTGATCTCCTCTCTGTCCCGTCGTAGGATGACAACAAGGAAACGGATGGCAGCCTCCTGGGTGACCCAGGGCAAACCCCTCCTGGGAAGAAGGAGAACGTGAAATGGCAGAAGCCGCGGCTCACACGCAAAGCGCTGATGAAATGTTGCTTGGTGAAATGGATCCTCTCCAGCGCCGCCCCTCAGGGGTCAGGTGAGTCATGAGGCCATCATGGGGCAGGGAGTTCCACAGGTTGAGGCCATCATGTGGCGGAGAGTTCTGTAAGTCATGGCTTCTCCTGGTTTCCTCGTCTTTTCTTGGCTGACGGTTGTGTTTTTAACAGCAACACAAGTTTCTTGGGTGTTCGGAAAAGGGGAACCTTGTTAAGAAGGATGGGGGGTGGTCCTTGGGACCCTGCATTATTTGTCTGAATGGGATGTCAAATTTCCTATTTTTGACCATCCTGGGATTTTCCTAAATGCTACGAATTGTATCCCTTGGTTTCTTAAGAGTTCTCCCGCTGGAAATCTTGAGGAAGTTCTCAAACTTTGTATTTCAGTCATTGGGTTCATTTTTGGCCACCAGGAGGCGCTGCACAACCAGTTTTGTTTGTAGTTGGAACTCAACACAAGTTGGACTTGATCTGTTGTGTATTCAAATGTTTGCTGCCATTTGATCACACACCCGTTGCACTTGGATGACAATAGTGAGGGCCTTTGGATTTTACAACAGGGTGCCTCAACCTTGGCAACTCGAAGAAGCGTGGACTTCAATTCCCAGAATTCCCCAATGAGTCAGGCCTTAGATCAGGGGTCTTCAACCTCAACAGCTTGAAGACTTTGTGGACTTCAACTCCCAGAATTCCTCCTCCAGTCATGTTAGCTCAGGAATTCTGGGAGTTGAAGTCCACAAACCTTAAACTTGCCAAGTTTGAAGACCCTGGCCTTAGATCATGCTTTGTCTATATATGGTGTCAGCAATTTGTAGGAGAGGAAGTCCGTAGAGATCAATGCTTCCTGACTCATCAACCTGAAGATATGTGGACTTCAACTCCCAGAATTCCCCAGCCAGCCTTTAGTGGTGAGAATAGAGATGTGCAGACGAAGCCAAAGAAAACTCTTAATTCACTGTTTATCAACCTTAGCAACTTTGAGGTGTGTGGACCTCGACTCTCTCAGCTGGCTTGCAATGATTCACTTAACACGTCTGGCAAGAGAGATCATAAAATGGAGCAAAATTCACTTAACAACTACCCTGCTTAGCCACAGAAATGTTGGGCGATTGCCAATTGAGGACTGCCTGCGGTTTGAAACAGATGCGGTGTTTCTAATTTCTCTCGTTGCCCTTTGTGGAATTATCCCTGAAGTCCTGCTGGCTGGGGAATTCTGGGAATTGAAGTCCCCGCGTTTCCAAGTTGTTGAAGTCAAGAAATTACGAATGGTTTACCTCCCTGCCTTCCTTACTCATTTGCCCTCTCAGAGTTAGAGGTGTTAATTGTATTAGTGTCCCCTACTGTTCAACAGCGAATTGGAGCTACCGCTATCTTTCCACCCCACTTTCCACCCATCCAGATTTTTGTATATTTTGAGAGTTTTGCAGTGATAATTCAGCTCCAGAAAAATAAACACAGATGGCTGATGCTTCATTTAACATCTTTATAAACGTAATAATATTTTACAAACCAGCTGTAGATTTCTCCAACGTGAAGCAAACTCAAGCAGAAACATATTTCAAAGTTGAGAGCAGAGTTCCAGTCTTCGGCAAGCAAGCAAGTTAGTTTCATCTCCAATAGACAGACTCAGAGCTCGACATAGCTGCAGAGTTGCAGAGCTTAATATATAGCCACGCCTAGGCTACTTCTAGTTTCAGTTTCCAAACGGTCCTCATTGGCTGACTTAGTTGCTATGCCTATTCGTTGGCTGACCTTGTTACCGTGCTCTTGTTCCAGTTCATGAATATACTGACAATATATATCTCAAAATAATGCCTTGGTTAAACTGAGGTTATGCAACCTCGGAGGATCAGGGTTCCCTGGCTGGATTGGATACCCAGGAAAGCCATTTTAATTTCTGCCTTTGGATGAACAGAAAGAGAAAAGCCTCGAAAATTATTATTGGCAGACTGGCTCCCTCTAGTGGCAAAAGTCTGGCCTTAATTTATGGCCTGGAGAACTCCGGTACCGTTTTTCGTATTCCTTTGCAAAAGGTTAAGGGCGTTTTAAGGGTTCTGGAAGCTCACAGATTTCATCCAGGAATGCAACGCCTGCGCATCTCATGTGGGAGGGAGCTGCCACGTTTTTTTTTTTCCTGCTGCAGTTTAACACGGCTAAATTTAGCTGCTTTCCTCCTCGTTTGGATCAGCCGTTTTCAGCTGGAAATCAGGGATCTTTTAGGCTCAGGAGAAGATCCATCGTTAAAAAAGAGACGAGATCCAGCTGCATCACAACTAGGCCACCCTTGTCCCCACCCGTCTCTTATTGATCACCTTGGGTTTTGCTGCAAATAAACCCAAACCTACATTTAAGTTTATTTTATTTTATTTGTCAAACATGTACAAGATAACAAGTATAGGTATGAACTTAAACAAGAACGAAGGGAGTAAATAGAGATAAATGGGGATGGTAAAACAGGGATGGTAGGCACATTGGTGCACTTATGCACACACCCCTTTAAGGACCTCTTAGGAATGGGGTGAGGTCCACGGTAGACAGTTTGAGGTTGAAGCTGCGAGGGGTTGAGGCTGTAACCATGGAGTCAGGTAGGACATTCCAGACGTTGACCACTCTGTGGCTGTGTTAGGTGAAGTCGTATTTTCTGCCATCGAGTTTGGAGCGGTTTACCTTGAGTTTGTATCCGTTGTTTGCCCGTGTGTTATTGTGGTTGAGGCTGAAGAAGCCGTTGACAGGCAGGACGTTAGAGCAGACAATTTTGTGTACTATGCTTAGATCAGACTGCAGGAGGCGCAGTTCCAGATTGTCCAGGACCAAAATTTTGAGCCTTGGAGGCACAGGGAAATTCTACTTGTGAGTGTAGGAGCGGAGTAATTTTCTCGAGAAATGCCTGTGAACCCGCTCAATTGTGTTAATGTCCAATATACAATGAGGGTTCCAGGTGGACGAGCTGTATTCGAGATTATTAAATTATTATTATTGTTATTATTAAATTATTATGAGATTATTACATTAGAAGCAAATCTCTTGAAAATACCTCAAGAGGGGTCTGCGTGGGGTGGACGGGGTGTGTGTCAGAGGAGGAATGGACCAGCAGGAAAAACTGCTCTCTGGTTTCATCTGGTTCAGCAGCTGAACAAGAAAACGGAGTGTCCCCCATTGGTGGCACGTTTCTCCCTAGGTTTCAATTATTGGGCCTTCCCCGAGGGGTCCATCAATGGTTAGGTGGACAAGTCATCTCCCAACCCTGGTTAGTTTCGTACTGTTGACCCCAGTTGATGGCACAGTCGGGTCGAAAGAGAGCAAGACAGTCAAAAGCGCACACGGGGGTAGCAGAAAAACATGTGCCAGTACATTGTATAGCAAAATGTATGATTTATGTGGGGCGTTGAGAGACAAGGGCTTAAAGGAGACAATTCAGCTTTGTTGGGGATCACTGCCTATGCGAGAGGGGCCCTCATTCTACAAGCTCTGGTGGCCCAGGGGTTAGAAGGCAAATTCTGCCCCACAACCTGGAGTTCAATCCTGACTGGCTCAAGGTGTCAGGATTCCAGCAATCGCTCTAATTAAATCACGATTCTCCAGCCAAAC
This sequence comes from Notechis scutatus, assembly GCF_900518725.1. The sequence continues at coordinate 107,735 of NW_020717190.1, read as the reverse complement.
TTCCATAAACTTCAAAGGATTCATTAGAGGCGACATACTGGCACTGCCCTGTATGCAGCCAACTCCGGCATCCGTCATTTACAGTCCCTTGTGACCCTGTTTCCTCCCTCCTCTCTGGGTGTGTCCTAAATCAGATTCTCCAATTGAGTCCATTCACAGGCTGGGTGTCATCAATCACGCTCCCCAATTAAATATATTCGCAGGCAAAAGCTCTGGTAGTTTAATTACAATCTTTTAAAGAGAAGAGTTGGAATGTACTTTTGCTTTCAAACTGATCTTCCAGATTTCCTTCCTCCTCTCCACCCCCCATTTTTATGGCAACTTCTAAAACAGGCACAGGAATGTTTTATGAGTTGACACAAGGTTGACTCAGGCTTTCATCTTTCCGGGGTCAGTAAAATGAAGACCCAGATTGTTGGGGACAATAGGCTGGCATTTGTAAACCATTTAGGGCAGGGGAGTCAAACTCATGGCCCGGATGCATCACGATGTCCACCCGTGGTTTAGTGAAGGGGGAAAAAGTTGCAATACATCACGTGACAATGACATGACAATGTGGGTTTGACACCCCTGACTGAAGAGAGCACTGTGGGGTGGTATATCAATGCTATTGCTGTTACTATTGCTAGTATTTGCAATGGGAAGTTCTCAGCCTTTTACACTCATACTTCTCTATTTTAAAGTCATGTTTTACAAGTGGTCCCCACAATTTCCCCCTATAACAGACCCCCTTAAGAAATATGAATAGGTAGGCAGGTAGGTAGATGATAGAGAGAGAGGTAGATAGATATAGATAAATAGAAAGATAGGTAGGTAGTTAGATGAGAGGTAGGTAGGTAGGTAGGTAGGTAGGTAGGTAGATAGATAGATAGATAGATAGATAGATAGATAGATAGATAGATAGATAGATAAAGAGAAATAGATCGATAGATAATACATAAATAAAATAAAAAAATATATGAGAGATAGGATACGGAGATAGATAGATAGATAGATAGATAGATAGATAGATAGATAGATGATAGATAGATAGATAGATAGATAGATAGATAGATAGATAGATAGATAAATTGGGAGAGACAGATGCTCATGTGTCCAATTTCATTTTCATTCCTTTCTTTCTTAACTAACCCTTGTATTTGATCTCGGTCCCTTTTCATCTCGAGCACCTCTTTAATTCTTGGGGAATTTGACATTGCAATTCCAGGCTGGCTATTCTCCAGGAGAAGAGAAAGAAACAGCTTAGGAATGATTGTTCCTGCACCTGGGAGGTGTTTTTTTTTGTTTTTTTGCTTTAAAAAAAACCTGATAATGTTGTCAGCTGGAGAGATAAATGGAATATTTTGTTTGGGCACCCAGTGAAGAGCAAATGTAATATTTCTTGGCTGGCTGCCTTGAGAACATTGTTGGATATCAAGTGAAAGCAATGTTGCTAGAATGACAAGTTGTAAATTAACCGCCTCTCTCCAGGACTGCGCCTTTTGCAAGTGCTGAGTTGCTGCTGAAAAGGAATGACTCCTGGGCCGTTGGGTGGATGGGTGGAAGGTGCTTCGGTGAGGTTTACCACCTGCCTCCCAAACTGGTCAGCCAGGCAGGGATCTTCTCTCCGCCTCTGTTGAGATCCTCCCAATGACGCTTCATGAGGGTTGGAGCATGGGATGCTCCTTAACTCCCTTTTATATATGAACCCAACCAAGGTTCGATTCCAGGTCCTTCCGTCACCTGATCCAGGAGGTCAGCCGAGGAGCCCACGCCATGTTTCATACGGTTTCTCCAAAAGTGGACGCTTGCAAGCTCCATGGTTTGGGGGCATCACAGGCCGTGGAAAGTGCTGAGTTCATGGGCATCTATTCAGCCGGAGACAGACGTGGAGTGAACCAGTGTGATGGAAAAATCGATGGGGCAAATGAATTACTGCCAGGGTTGATCTGGGTATGCAAATTGTGCCTCCAAGCATGGCCAGGGATACGAGCATGGAGACCACTCAGAGAATAGGCAAATGTCTTTCCTCGCCTCTGCCTGGTTGATTGTAACCCAGTTAGAAAGATTCACGGTATCAGGTTGGATAAGGCTGCCCATCATATCTGGTCTGACGCCAGTTCTTCTATTTTGTAGCCGCTTTCTGCCAAGGAGAAAAAGAGCCATTACCCTTTGGACCTCATGTAGTGTACACTGGATTAAATGACCAGGATGGTATGAAGTTTACAGATTATACAGATTAACAGAGCTGGAAGGGACCTTGTAGGTCAACTAGTCCAACCTCCCCTGCCCAAACTGGAGATCCTACACTATTTTTGACAGATGGCAGTCCAGTCTCTTCTTGAAAGCCTCCAGGGATGAAGCTCCCACAACTTCTGAAGGCAACTTCGGTTCCATGGGTTTTCCCTGTCAGAGAATATCTCGTTATTTCCAGGTTGATTCTCTCCTGGATCAATGTCCATCCATTATTCCTTGTCTGGCCTTCAAACGTGCTTTGGAGAATAGCCTGACCCCTTCCTCCTCTCTGTGGCAGCCCCTCAAATATTAGAAGATGCTCTCCTGTCTCCCCTGGTCCTTCTCTTCCCTAGACTAGCCAGGCCCAGTTCCTGCAACCGTTCATCATATCCTTCAGCCTCCAGTCCCCTAATCATCCTGGTTGCTCCTCTCTGCACTTTTTTAATAGTCTGGTGACTAAAACTGGGTGCAGTACTCTAGGTGTGGTCTTACTAAGGCTTTATAGAGTGGTATTAGTACCTCCCTTGATCTCAATTGTATCCCTCTGTTAATGCAATTTAGGATTGCATTGGCTTTTTTGGCGGCGGCTGCACACTGCTGGCTCCTATTTAACTGGTTGTCCACTAAGACTCCAAGATCCCTCTCACAGTTCCTGCTATTGAGCCTGGCTCCATCTAGTCTATATGTGAACTTTTGATTTTCTTTAACCTAAGTGTAGGACTTTACTTTTCTCTACATTGATCCCTGGCCTTATGCAGAGGGTTGGACTACATGACCTCCAAGGTGCCTTTCAGCCCTAGGATTCTATGCTCCAGAAGAATCTCCTATTAGCTTGCTACTGATACCGCTCTCTTCTTTCAGGACGCATGTACTTATTCCTTCAGGGCTATTTTTGCAACAGCCATGGCAGCACAACGAGATGCCTAACGCGGCTGAGAAAGTCACCTTGTTCCTAGGGAAACACGCATCCCATTATTCAGCACCACAGAATCAGCAGGGAATTGCCATCTAGATAGAAAAGTGGCTGGGGTGCTTTCATTTCTGGCCTGTTTTTTTTTCAATTTTGAAGGAGAGGGCGAGAAAAATCACACCCCCTCCCCAAAAAATCCATCCATGGTCCATCCATGGGGCAAGAGATGAAATCAGATAGCTCATCTGTATGTTGGAGGAACGAAACAACCACTTTGCCAACACATGGCACAACATGGGAGAACAAACCATCGGGACAAGATCCAGCAGTCCCTCTGCATTAGGCAGACGAAGGCCACTCGTTTGAAGGCAGCCAAGTCCACATTCTGCATAAAGAGGATGATTTGTTTGAAAGAAGGGCCAAAGAAACCATCAGGGTTAAAATGGAATAGGCCTCGAATAGACAACGAGAGAAGGGATACACCAGCCATCTCTGGTCTACAACGTAGCCAGGGGTGGGATTCAATTTTTTTTTTACTACCGGTTCTGTGGGTGTGGCTTGGTGGCTTGGTGGGCGTGGCTTGGTGGGCATGGCAGGGGAAGGATATACTGCAAAATCCCCCTTCCCTCCCCACCCCACTAGCCTGCTTTCCAGCTCCATCCTCCTTTTGCCAGGCAACCAAAGGAGGCCCAGCCGATCAGCGGTGTGTGTGACTTGGTGGGTGTGGTGGTCTGTGGGCGTGGCTTGGTGGCTTGGTGGGTGTGGCTTGGTGACCATGGCAGGGGAAGGATATACTGCAAAATCCCCCTTCCCTCCCCACCCAACTAACCTGCTTTCCAGCTCCGTTCTCCTGTGCAGGGCAACCAAAGGAGACCCAGCCGATTAGCTGGGACTCAATGGGAGGCAGAGAAGAGATGGGGTTGGAGGGGCCAGTCAGTGCTGGGATTGGCCGGTTCTCCCAACTACTCAAATGTTCCGCTACTGGTTCTCCAGAACTGGTCAGAACCAGCTGAACCCCACCTCTGAATGTACTCCTTGCACAAGTTCCAATAAGGTTCCACACCCCATTTGTACACCCATCTCCACACCCATTCAGGTGACCCTGTGGACACCGATAAACCTCCCCAAGTGGTTTCAGTGACTCTCAGGGAGAGTGCAAAGGACCGGATGACTGCAAAGAAATACGATTCCCACCATCCCGCAAGAACCGATGAAGTTTCTCAGAGGAGAAGCGAAACATCTTCAAGGAAGAGCAAAGGAGGTCCAGTCGCCTTTTGAAAAAGCTCCTTTGAGACACACCTCCTCCAACCCTTTCTCTATTCAGTTGTAACCCACGTCATGCAACCATCAGAGACACAAAGGGAAATGGCCGCTGAGTGGACTAGGGTTTGTCTGGATACCAGCCACTAGACCAGACAGGCTAATTGGAGGAAACCAGCTGACACTGTAGACTAATTCAGGGTAATTTAGGCTACAACGGAACTGTCTTCTCATCCCACCTCCCACCAACTGGGTTCCCATGTTGACACGATGCATTTTGTTCTCCAACACCCTTGAGACGAGTGACGCCACGGTTTTTAGACCAAGGGTGTGCATGAGTCACTGAAATAATATGCGAGTTTCAATAATGGATTAGCTGGGCTTGGTTTAAGGCTGGGCAAGAAATAAATATACCGCTTAGTTTTCATCATTCAAGTTTTTACCCGGCTTCTCATCCTTGGTGGCCTCACCCAGAGTCATCCACAGAATTCGGTGCTTTGGTCATTTCTGCCCATGCAAGATTGCACCGATGTGCGTGTGCATGTGCGATGCACGCCCAAGGCGTGTACGAAAGAGGTGGAGCTGGCATTGCAGCAACGGGACAGTTTGTATAATTTGCTTTGCTGGATGGGGAATTCTGGGAGTTGAAGTCCACCAGACTTCAAGTTGCCAAGATTGGAGACCCCTGGTTTAGAACCCAGAACAGGAGCCCCGAGTTTCTGTGACGGCGTTTGAAGGGAAGACAACAAAAACTAAGAGGGGGGGAAAACGTTTACTTGAATTTAGCCGCTTTTCTTTATCAGGAAATCTGGCAACTTTGATTAGCTTTGATTTCATCTTTATTGTACGATGATTGGTACTTAACCTAACCGGTTTAAACCCAAGGTCTATATTTAGTGCTGAGCGGTCAATCTTGAAAGATAACAAACGGTGGTACAGAGCTTGCTGACCATTTATGTGTGTGATGGGCCTTTCTGTTTGCTAACAATAAAATCCATAAAAGTCATTAATGCATGCCGGACGTTCAGCCAGGAGAACACAAGGAGAAGAGACTCCGCTGTTGGTGGAATAAAAGCAGAGAGAAAGCTGTCAGCTAAAGACGCTACTCCATGCACACTGCAAAGGCAAATTTAGAGAGGGGGGGGGAAGAGAGAGAGAGAGAGAGGGAGAGAGGGAGAGAGAGGGGGGGAGGGAGAGGAGAGGGAGAGAGGGGGAAAAGGGGGGAGAAAGAGAGGACAGAGAGAGAGAGAAGGAGAAGGAGAGAGAAGGAGAGAGGAGGAGAGAAAGGAGGAGAAAGATGGAGAGAAGGAGAGAGAACTGTAACTATGAAAGTTTCCCAGCTATCTTTCATGGCCAAGGCAGGACTAGAACTCCTAGCCTCCTGGGGATTGGCCCAAAGTTTCCCAGCTATCTTTCCTGGTTAACAGGCTCTCCACCTCCTTCCATCCTTGTCCAATCTTTTCTTCAATACCTCCAGCGACGGACTCCTTCATTCTCCCCGGAGGCACAGAAGAAGAGCAAAGGAAAATAACGCACCTTCTATTTAATCTATCCATCTTGACTTGACATGACAGGCCCTTCCCTCCCTCCTCCCTCATTCATTTTCCGATCGTTGGCCTCCCCAAATAAAATCGATCCACTCTCAAAAATCAACAGATTCAGCACATTGGTTTGTTTTATTTTTATTTTTATTTTAAATCTCTCCCCACCTCCTTCATGCGCGCGCCAGCACCAAATGCATCGTTGATAGAAGTCCTGGCTTCCAGAAAAACCTCGTATAACCCCTGAAAGAGGAACAGGAAGAGTCCATCCTAGAAGCTGCCCATTGCCATTTCGGGGATATTTGATCCTCCTAACTGAAGGGCCTTCCGCCCCTGAATGCTTGGGGCCTCCAGGAATCTTAGGGGGTTCAGTAGGACAGGAACGGGCAGCTTTGGTGTGGCCGAAAGGCCGCCCATGAAACAGGGAAAATCCTCTCTGGATTTGCAGCGGCTGTGGCCAATGATGTCTCCATGGAATAGAACAGAAAATCAGAGTTGGAAGGGACCTTGGAGGTCTTCTAGTCCAACCCCTGCTCAAGCGAGAGATCCTATACCATTTCAGACAAGTGACTGCCCAGTCTCTTCTTAAAAAACCTCCAGGGATGGAGCATGCACAACTTCTGGTGGCCAGCTGTTCCACTGGATCATCGTCTTCACTATTAAGAAGCTTTTCCTGAGTTTGTTTCTCTTGTGGATTACTTTCCATCCATGCTTCTTGTCCTGCCTTCACTGCTGCTCAATACAATCTCCTAGAACATAGACTAGTTGAGTGGGAAGGGACCTTGGAGGTCTTCTAGTCCAACCCCTACCCTATATTTCGGACAGATGCTTGTCCAGTCTCTATTTGAAAGCCTCCAGGGATAAAGCATCCACAACTTCTGGAAGCAAACTTGCCAGGGGAAGGATAAACTGCAAAATCCCCCTTCCCTCCCCACCCCACTAACCTGCTTTCCAGCTCCGTTCTCCTGGGCAGGGCAACCAAAGGAGACCCAGCCGATCAGCTGGGACTCGATGGGAGGCGGAGAAGAGAGATGGGGTTGGCTGGGCCAGTCAGAGGCGGGATTTGCTGGTTCTCCGAACTACTCCAAATTTTCACTACCGGCTCTGCAGAACCAGACCGAACCGGCTGAATCCCACCTTGTGTGTGTGTGTGTGTGTAGTTGTCAGCATGCTCCCCTTCCCTTTCCGACTTCAACCATGCCCCCCTCCCCCTCCTGAACCCCAATTTAGCCAGGGCTGTTTATTGCCTTTCCACTGATTGAATGCTCGTGTTAAGCACCCACTTGGCCTCTTCCCAGAGACACAGATAAACACACAACCATAAACTCAGATAAATACCCCCGAACCCTTTAAAGTGCACAGAGACGGAGGAGGCCATGATGGATTGCCTTCGATTGCTCTTACCACAGTGGAATAATACCTGCTTACTCATAGTTTTTTGTTTTTTTTTTCAAAACAGCCTCTCTTTCCTTTCTGGGCTCTTAATAATTCATGGCTCTAATTGTGCAGAAGGCAAGACTTGAAGAGTCCCGACCTCCGTCATCCGCTTGGCTTCCCTCCCTGTGGGGCTGAGCCCCTCCTTCCCTGGCTGGCTGCCCTCGGCACTGTGGGGCCGTGGGGGAGATGCCTCTGAGAGCGTCCAGCCCCTCCCCTTTGGCCCTACAGACACCCCCCCCCCCCGGCCCCCCCCCCGCCTTGGCTGCATTAGCCAGCCTACCTGCGGTGCTGCCGGGTTGGCCTCCTCCTGACGGCCCTTTGAGTCCTGCAAGGAAGCCACGCGGCTCAAACAGGCCCCCGGCTGGCAAAGGTGGTCAGGAGGAGGAAGCTGAGCAGAAGGGAGGGGGTTTCTCTGGGCATCCTTTGGAAAGCTTCCTTTTCTTTTCTTTTTTTCTTTTTCTTTCTTTCTTTTTCCTTCCTTCCTTCCTTCCAATCATATCACTGGAAGGGATCTCACATGGCTTTTAGTTCAACCTGGTGCCCAAGGCAGGAGATCTATCTTCTTTCTTTCTTTCTTTCTTTCTTTCTTTCTTTCTTTCTTTCTTTC
>NW_020717190.1:88886-99366 GCF_900518725.1 Notechis scutatus | reverse complement strand
CCGAGCTTCGACCGAGAACATCTTCCACAGCTCAGACCGCAGGGAGAGCTCGGCAGGCATCGCGCTGGCACCGGCTCTGCGGGTGGGAAGCCGGGACGATCGCAAGAGCCATTAATTATTTCATCTGTTAATTTCTTGCAGCCAGCCAAGAGGCTCTTCCTGGCAACACCAGGCCCAGCTTCCCCCCCCCCCCCAGATGCACCCACTTGCCTGGCACCCACCCCACAGCCTCTCGGCTTCCAAGCAACTTTAAAAGCCGAGACCGCTTACAAAAGACTCCTTTAACCCTTGGGGTGGCTCCGTCGTCCTTCTCCAGACATTTGGATTTGAACACCGCTTTGGAAGCAGGGATAAAAGGGATGAGAAAATGAAAAGTAAGACTACAGCCAGAAATTGGACCGGAAGTTCTGTGGCTAACCCAGGTGATTGTTAAGGGAGCCGGGCTCAAGTCTACCCATATTTCTGTCGCTGTTGTTAAGCAAATCACTGCAGCTATTAAGTGAATCATCCGACTCCAGCTTCCTCCACATCGGCTGGCGTAAATAGAAGCCGGTTGTCAGGATTCTGGCAGTTACCCCCATTTAAATCATGAATCTCGAGCCAAACTTCCAAAACTTGAAGAAGATTTATTGGGAGTAAACATGCCAGCACTGCCTGGGTGTAGCTGACACTGAGGCACTTAATTCATTGTCACCCTTGACCCTGGCTTTCCCCCCACCCCCTGGGTGTATCATAATTCATATTCTTCAATGGGACACCTCCATAGCCCAGAGTCATCAATCATGCTCTCCAGTTAGAATTTTGCACAGCAGAAATTTCAGTCACCTATTTACTATCTGTGATAGGGGCGTGGCATAAAGGCAACACAGTCAAATAAGCAAGAAGAATCCCTTTAATAGCTCCAACTTTGCCCCCAAATGCCCAGTTTACCTTCGGCTGGAGAAAAAAAACTCTCCCAAGAAGAGTCTTCTAAGTGCAGGAAATTCATTCCGAAAACAAAGTACATACAAACTGTAAATAAAAATCCACACAAACCACACACTGCAGCAATTAACTTGACACGGCAGGAGGAGGAGGAATTGCAGACTTGAAAGCCCAGCAAAACACACGCAGTTGGGAAGACGCCAGGAACACAGATGAGCTTCAACAATACCAGATAATTCACGATTTGCTTCCAACAACTTTGCTGTGCGCAGCTTCCCTTTCGAAACACTGTGTTTCCCAGCTGCAGCTAATGAAGGGAATCAGGGCCCTTTCCTCTCCCATAAGCCACGCAACCCACGTTGCTCCCTTCTCCGTTCCTCCCTTTGTGCCCTAGGATGAAGAGGGGGTGGGCCTGGGTCTTCCTCTGAACTCCCTCTCCGCTGCTCTGCCCAGCCGGACTTTGCCCTTCCCCAGTTTCCCCCACACTCCCACTCCCTGTCAGCCGCTCGGCTTCCTCCTCCAAATCAGATTCTGACAGGGGCATGACACTATCTTTGAAATCATTTATGGATTGCAAACCGCCCACTGCTCCCCCCCTCCCTTTCTGTTGGCAGCTCTAAAAAGACCATAGAAATATTTTATGAGTTGACACCGGTTGGCAATGTTAATCACATGACTGGGGGGGAGGGGAGGGGGAATGCTATGACAGTCATAAGTACGAGCGTTGGTTGTAAGTCACTTTTGTCAGTTGTGTCCTAATGTCGAACAGTTGTTCAATGAACAATCGTACGTCGAGGGCTACAACTAGTCCTTGACCTATGACCCCAATTGAGCCCCACATTTCTGTTGTTAAGTGAGACATTCGTTAAGTGAGTTTCGCCCCATCTTAGGACCTTTCTTGTCAGAGGTATTAAATGTGCCCTTGCAGTTCTTCCATTAGTAAGAGGAGCAGGCCGAGGGAACACGAGAGACAGAGCTCAGGATATGTGCAAGGACCGCCCCCTCCTGATCCGAGAGCACGGAGAGTGGAGAGAAGGCAAGAACAGCGCAGACTGACCCAACCACTCGGGAGGAGATCGCCCCGCCCCTCTTCACGAGGCACACCTGGGGACCGAGACTTAAGGAGGCGCTGTGGGGAGGGGCATTTGTCGGGAACAAATGCTGAACTCCTGGAGTGTTGAGTGCCAAAGTTCGGACTTTCCTGGATTCCTTGCATTCTTTCTGGATTTCTTGCTTTGCAGCTGTGGTGCTCACAACGTTGGGCTGGACTATTTGCAGCCAGAGCCTGCTTGAAGTTTGTGTTTGTGTGTGTGTGTGTGTGTGTCATCACTTTGCTCTGGGACTTGCCAGAAACACGGGAGCGTTTGGAGAAATTTAGAGCAATAAAGGGGTGGTTTGAACTGCCCGCTGCCCATGCCGTGCCCTTGGTCATCACACCCCCTCCACCCCCATCCCTGCTTCCCCCCCCATCTGCAAAGCCAGAAGGGTTGAGGGGTGCTGCTTTAAAGGCTGGTAACCTCAGGGCCACCCCAATTTTAAAAAAGTTAAGTTATAAACATACCAGACATCAATAGGGCCACATACATTAAAATGACGCAGGGTTTACTGTCAGGTGTGAAAGATCAAGTTCACACATGAAGGTCCATACAGCTGATTTATTGCTAAAAGCCTGCGTACAGGAACCTTCTCAACCAATGGTCAGCGCCTGGTGTGAGTCGATAAAGGTCTTTGGAGTTCAAGGGAGGTTGGACTTCGTGTTCTGACCCAAACCTTGTTCCAAGTAAACAAACGCCAAACAGAGATAAAAGCAAAACCTCTTTCATGCTTCTCTGTGAATTCCGTTCATTCACAGTAAAACGCTATTAAAAACTAATTGTCCCAGATAAGAACGAGCCTTGCCAAGGTGGTGCAAGGCTGCCAAGAACACTACATAAAGTTGCCAAGAAATATTCCAAACAAAAAGTCTTCAAACACAAAGCAAGATAGTCTGAACTTCCACAAGGCTTGAAGTGCAAGAACTTCCTTGCTTCCTGCAAAGAATCCTGGTCTCTCAGGCTGGCTTTTATCCCTTAAGGGAGGGGCCATTACCTTACGGCCTTACTCCCGAGTTGCCCATGCTGCTGCAGCTTCTCTTTCCTTCGAGCACTGGGCACAGGCTCCTCGGGGATCTCTTCCTCACTGCTGCCAGCCTCCACAACCTCTGAAGGCAGCACCCCACTGCCCTGATGGTCCTGGCCCCATCCCTCCATCATCTGCAGGCCCCTCATCTGAGTCCTCGCTCTCCAAAACCTCAGCCGTCTGCACCTGCTGCTGGCGAACCCAACACTTAGTCAGCTTGAGGCTATGTACGGATTCTAAACATCCCTCTTTTCACTCCCCCCCCCCCCAGATTCTGCCATCATTACTCCTGCGGTTATATTTGCACCACTATGGCTGTTTCTTTTATTTTTTTTAAATTTTTGACTCACCCAGGGTTCTGACCCACACCCTTTCCCAACAAATCAAACACAATCCAGAGGGAACAGAAACCTTGTAATGCTTTTGCAAAATAATTAGCTGTGATAAGCAGAAGCCTTGCCAAACTGTGCGAGACTTGCCAAAATATAACAGACAAGACATAATTTGCAATACAAGAATCTTCAAATGCAAACTCAGGATACTGGAATGTCCACGAGGCTGAGTTTCAAAACGTCTTTGCTTCCTGCAAAGCATGTTCACTTCACAGCAGGCTTTTATCGTCTTGAAGGAGGGGCCATTCCCTTGCAGCCTTACTCCCGAGTCGCCTGTGCTGCTGCAGCCTCTCTTTCCTACGAGCAATCCTGCGTGCACGCGCACTTGGCACAGGCTCCTCGGGAACCTCCTCATCGCTGCTGCCGGCCCCCACAGTCTCTGAAGGCAGCCCCCCACTCCCTGATGGTCCTGGCCCCTCATCCGAGTCCTCGCTCTCCTCAGCCATCCGCACCTGCTGCCGGCTAACCACAACGCCCAGAGACAGTCGTGGTACGGCAGCAAACTATCGTGATTAATCTCCTGGCCGTGCACCTTCGCATCCTCGCATGCCAACCTGCTTTTATTTCTATGGGGGAAAATGCGTGGCGTAGATCATGTGCAGCTGTCTTGCCTTTCATTGTCCCCACCTGAAAACTCCTGGTCCTCCGGAAGGGTCCGAATTGCAATTCTGATAACCAGCCAAGCACAAATCAAGACATCCTTCAGTTGAACTCCGGGGAAAGGGAGGGAAGAGGTTGCCAAAAGAAAAGAGGGGGGAAAAAAAGGAGAAGGGCAAGTCATGGTGAAAAGCAGAATAAACTTTTGGAGTAGGTTCAGCTAATTATCTGGATTGTACCAATCGTTGTCTCTATTTTTCTTTTTTTTAATGTCCCATACGGTGGCCAGTAAATTATCTCCTCCTGGCTTCCTCTTGGAGCCGTTTTTTTTTCTGAAGGGCAAGGAAATTTGGCACGGACGCCTCTGGGCCGAGATGAAAACTCTGTGTGCAAAGATAGGGATGTTTTGATCCTAAAATCAGAATACAGGTAAGTCCTCGGCTTAGGACCACAACTGAGCCCGACATTTCTGTGGTTAAGTTATTGTTATTTGTTAAGTGAGTGTCCTGCCCTTGTTGGAGTCTGATTCGAGGGGGAGATGGACCAGCTGACAGGGAGTGGTGGCTATGGAGGAAACGGGGGAAGGGCACAGTCCGGCTGGGCATTCAGAGGAAAGGCCCTCCCCCTCTGCATCCTAGGGCAAGCAGGGAGGAACGGAGAAGGGAGCAACATGGGTTATGGGGGAGAAAAAGGCCTCGATTCCCTTCATTAGTTGCAGCTGGGAGAACAGGATATATAAGTGGGGCGTTTGCACACAGCACCTTGCTGGAAACAAAGCGCGCATTACCTTTGTCGAGGCTTATCTGGGTTTTGGCATCCTCCCAACTGGGGGTGCTTCATTATCCTTTGAAAGTCTGCAATTTGTCATCCTGGCCTGTCGTGTTAATTGCTTCGGTGTGGTTTGTGTTTTTTTAAAAAAATTTCTAATTATCTTTACTTTGGGTTCGGACTGCATTTACCCCTTTCATAGACTGTTTTTGGAAGAGTTTGATATCCAGCCGAGGATAATTGGACACTGGGACACAAGTTGGGGGCATTAAAGGAAATTTATTCGACTTTTGTGACTTTGTTATTTTTGTGTCACGCCCCTTTGGGTCATCACAGTGAGCTTTGAAGGTCACAAAAGGGGACCCCATGAGACACAGCAACAGTCAGAAATATGAACCAGTTAACCAGCACCTGAATTTTGATCAACTGATTCCTGCAAAGGTCGTAACTGTGAAAAACGGTCATAAGTCCCGTTTTTCAGGGCCGTTGTAACTCTGAACCATCACTAAATGAATTGTTGTAAGTCCAGGATGTCCTGCAGGCTGTTACCATGACAAAGGGTGGGTCCTTCTTGTTCCCAAAATAGAGGTTTCAAGGCTGAAGCGTGGGGCAGGAGAGAAAAAAAATGTGAATTTTGGCTGCATGATGAATAGAGCTTGGGTTTGGTGCACAATAGTCAGGGGATTCTCCTTTGAGTGGGGAAACACTTTCATGCATCCCTGGAGGCTTTCAAGAAGAGACTGGACTGCCACCTGTCAGAAATGGTGTAGAATCTCCTTCTTGGCCGGGGGGTTGGACTAGATGACCTACAGGGTCCCTTCCAACTCTGGGAATCTGTTAAAAAGAAAAACCTTTGGCTAACCAGCCTCAGCTCACCTGTTTTCCTTCCCATCCCTCTTACTGGGTGGTGGGAGGTGAGCAAAGAGCAAACACTGTAGATAGATAATGTCCCCACAGCTTCCGTGGTTTAAGTCAAACATTTTTTTGTGTTCCTTTGGGCTAATCAATTGAACGTCAATTCGTGGCTTCAGCATAAACATCAGGAACCGGAAATAAGGAGCAATTTTTCTGAGAATGAGAACTATCAACCAGAAGTTGCCTTCAGAAGTTGTGGGAGCTTCATCCCTGGAGGCTTTCAAGAAGAGACCGGACTGCCATCTGTCAGGAATGGTGTAGGGGTCTCCTGCTTGGGCGGGGGGTTGGACTAGATGACCTACAAGGTCCCTTCCAACTCCATCATTCTGCTAATCTAACCAGGAATGAGATTTATTTATATAATTTACTGCTTCCTCCAACTCCAATGGATTCCACTTCCAACCCCATTTTCACTGCAAATGCAGCATTAAAGGTGTGTGTGTGGGGGGTTATGGAAAACATTTGCCTTTGGAACAACCTAAGTTGTTATACTATCAGATGCCCATTTGCTATTGTTTATGACTGCTGCAAATTACGTGTATTTCTTGGCCGTTGGCAGAACGATGACACAGTATTTCATTTCTCAAGCTGTAGCGTTGTTGAGCTTCCAGAATGTGCCAGGCACTTAAACGGTAATTGTCAACCTTTTCACCCTTCTTTCTGGATCTTCTTTCAGGTGGGGGGGGGGGGGTGGGTGGGCAGGACGCTTAGAGCTGGAACTGTCCCTCTTTCTTCCCACGGTTTGGGTGGAATCTCCAGCTAGACTGGAGGGGGAGTCAAGAGGGGCAGCAGTTTAGAATCATTGCACTGCAGGGAATATCCCAGGCTGGGCTTCCAGCAGAGGAATGCAGTCAGTCTGGTGAGATTCTTGTAGCTGTTGACTAGCAATAAAACTACAAGAAGTCCTCAACTTAAAAACGATTCGCTTAGTGATCAACGTTGCAATGGCGTTGGAAAAAAAAAAAGTCAGCAAACAGTTCAGACCCCGGAAATCATCATTGTTGGGTTGTTTAAGGTGCGATGGTGCTGGCCAACTTCCCAGCTACTGTTTATTTGCTTCCTTATCAGTGGGAGCAGCTGCTTCCTTGTCCAAAATGAATAATTCTGGACTTCCACCAGAGCAGCCACAGGTGTAAGTGAGCTTTAGAACAGCATCCAGGACAGATTACCTGTTCAATCAACTATTGATCTCTGGTGGTTGCATTTGACTGGCAGCTTTGATATCTGGTGAGCCATTCAGAATGTCCTGGATGGACTGTGAGCTTGGTGCGTTTCTGGCAGGCGTTTCATGAACAAACTAGGTAACATCATCAGTGCTAGAAGGGAGTGGGTTTTGTGAAGAAGAGAAGCGGGAAGGGGAAGAGGAGGAGGAAGAGGAGGGGGATGGATGGATTGTGGGATCCTTGGTACTTTCTGAGCTTGGTGGGTTTTTTTGTAGACCTTTCATTAACAAACTAGGTAACATCATCAGTGCTAGAAGGGAGTGGATTTTGTGAAGAAGGGGAAGGGGAAGAGGAGGAGGAGGAAGAGAAGGAGGAGGAGGAGGAGGAGGAGGAGGAGGAGGAGGAGGAGGAGGAGGAAGAGGAGGAGGACTATGGGGTTCTTGGTGCTCTCTTATGTTGGTGTTTTCCTTGCCTCGGTGCTAGTAAGGGAGTGGGGTTCGGTCTCCATTTATATTCTCATGGTTTGCCCTGTAAAGTGGATGAGAGAGGTTCTTTGGTTTACCTTGTTTGACAGTTCCTTGATTGTGGTATTGTTGAACGTCTTGATTGTTGGTCTGATGTCACTCTTGGTGCCAATCTCTGCTCATGGGGGATGTTGATTGCTGGTAAAGAGGTGTTTCGTCCTTTTTGTTTTCCCCTTTGGCTTGTGGATTGTTCCTTTTGCACAGTGTGTAGCTGTTCTTGATGCCTGTGTGTCTGTTGATGGCCAATTGCTCAGAGGGCCAAGCTTCTCAGGATGTCCCAGTTCAGCCCTTTGCTTGCATGCCTAAAAAAAACTCAGAGACACACACTAGCCAACATGCCTGGGTAGCTTGTTAGATTGGGTTTGTGTGTGTGTGTGTGAGTGAGTGAGTGTGAGTGTGTGTGTGTGGCTTTGCTGCTTTGAGGTTGATCTGTTTTATTGAGTGGCTGTCATCCTGAGATAATTGCTGGCTCTGTGGCTTTGGACCAGGATAGATGCGATATCCCATTCAGATACCCTGTGTGTGTAGACGATGTGTATTTGTGTATCAATGATTCCATGACCTCTGTAAATGCAGACACTAAAAAAAAAAGATATAAAAAACTTTCGTGAGATGATAAACCAGATAATAAATAAATAAAACTCATAGTTAACCTTACATTGGGGATCTCGGCCTCAAGGCATGGACTCAACAGAAGAAACATGGGGATCTTCCCCAACCTGGCTAAGTTTTCTTCTGCTGGTTAATGACCACAAGAAAGTTATATTCGAATCTGTGGGTGTTTCCCACCACATCTTATCCATCAGGTTTGTCGCTCTCCGAGGAAAAAATGTGGAACCTCACCACTGGATTAGATTTATGTTTTGGAGGAAAGACACAACTGTGTTGTCTTCGCCCACCTCCAGCGAAGGCCTGTTGGGTCCACCCTCCAACCCTCCACATTCCTTGTTCTCCTTCTAACATTTTGCCGGAAGAGATCTCGATTACCAAGACAGAAGCCTTTGTTTTTGGACCCTGGCCCAAATGAAACCTTTGGGGAGATGCTTCTAGCAAAGCAGGCCAGCAAAGCAGCCAAAGCAACGCCAGATCACCCAGTGGCATCCATTAAACCAACGGCTAATGCACCCAGGGTGTCAAGAAGGCAGCTTGGCAGCTTTTTATGCCTTTAAACCTCTTTAATATTTTACACGGAGAGGAACAGGGATCAATGTCTTCCCTGCACAGGAATGTTTTTCTTTTTAAAGGAAATTTTTATTTGAACGACAAACATAGACAAACACAGAATTCCTCAGCCAGCTTTGCTTAGTCTTTGCAAGTCTTAAAGTAGCCAAGGTTGGAGACCCCTACAATAGACAATACCTGGTGCAAAAGGTAACTCTGAAGGAGGGAGGGCGTGAGAAGCATTTCGGAAGGTGCCCAAAGGTTTTTTCTGAAGGTAAAAGGAGAAGAAAGGAGAAATACTTTCCGACTTGCAATATCCTTTTAATGTATGATAAAGGCAAAATTAAGTCCTTATAGTTGTGCTTCTTGTCTAGACTACCCGGAAGGGCTAACAGGTATTGGGGGCTGAGAGAGACTGACTGGCCTGATGTCACCCAGCCAGTTTTCAGGCTTAAGGTGGGACTAGAACTCACAAACTGCCAATTTCTAATCAGGTGCCTTTCTCCACTAGACCAAAACTGGTTTGTTTGCATGCATCTCATGTGCTCTTCACTGACTGCATACACTTGTGCACATTGGATGGATAGATTAGCAGAGTTGGAAGGGACCTTGTAGGTCATCTAGTCCATCCCCCCACCCAAGCAGGAAACCCTACCCTATTTCCGGCAGAGGGCAGTCCAGTCTCTTCTTGAAAGCCTCCAGGGATGGAGCTCCCACAACTTCTGAAGGCAAACTGTTTTTTGTTTGTTGAAACTTTTTGTTTCCTGCGTGGATATCCAGTGGAACTACCTGCCACATGATTTTCTATTAAGTGAGGGTTTCTCCTTTCTTGGAAGGAAATGCTTTATGCCCCTCTTCCAATGAATTGGTTTCACGGCGGCTCCTCTCCTCACATGTCTTGTCCTTTTTCCGGGGCGGGTGAGGTTAAGAAGACAAGCTTGTCTGTCAGCCATTCAGCACTTAAAATGAATAATTAAAAAACCACCGCATAATAGAAATAGATCAGGGAGCATAAACTCGCTAAGCCACAGGACACGCAGAAACATTCGCGTTGCTCTCTGCAAGGAGTGATGGAGCTTTTTAAAAATCACTTCCTGATGAAGGCAAAATCCCGAAATTGTGGTGATCCATCTGCAAAAATGACAGAGAGTGCTATTGTTCAATTTTGTCTTTCTTTTATTATTATTATTATTTCGCTTTTATACCTCGGGTTACATGCTGTGCTTTGAAAACACCATCAGCTCACAATCCAACATGGCTGAATTTTTTTCAAAGATGCCCAGGCAGCCAGTGGTCCTTTGGATGCAAATGATGGAAGCTGACGTCTCAAACCTCCGGAAGGAAGCAGGTTGGGGAAGGTGATGAAGATGTGGAAATAAAAGATTACAGATTAGCAGAGTTGGAAGGGATCCTGTAGGTCATCTAGTCCAACCCCCCATCCAAACAGGAGACCCTACACCATTCCTGACAGATGGCAGTCCAGTCTCTTCTTGAAAGCTTCCAAGGATGAAGCTCCCACAACTTCTGAAGGCAACTTCTGTTCCATTGAATATAGAATACAAGAGTTGGAAGGGACCTGGTAGGTCATCTATTCCAACCCCTGTCCAAGCAGACCCTACACCATTTCTGACAGATGGTAGTCCAGTCTCTTCTTGAAAACTTCCAGGGATAGAATAGAATACTTTATTGGCCAAGTGTGATTGGACACACAAGGAATTTGTCTTGGTGTAAATACTCTCACTATACATAAAGAAAAGGTACATTTGTTAAGAATCAAGAATCATAACGTACAACCCTTAATGATAGTCATAGGGTACAATAAGCAATCAAATCATACTGGGAAACAGTCAAATAGGATATTGGAATATAGAATAGAATAGAATAGAATAGAATAGAATAGAATAGAATAGAATAGAAT
>NW_020717190.1:28663-42531 GCF_900518725.1 Notechis scutatus | reverse complement strand
ACCTTGACAACTTTAAGACTTGTGGGCCAACTCCCAGAATTCCTCAGCCAGCCATGAATGATAGAGTTGGAAGAGACCTTCAGAAGGGTCATCTAAACCAGGGTCTCCAACCTAGGCAACTTTAAGACTTGTGGACTTTCAACTCCCAGAATTCCTCAGCTAGCAAGTTGAAGTCCACAAGTCTTTTTTTAAAGTTTTTATTTTTATATAAGAACAAAACAAAACCATCTTTCAGTTATACAGTCAGTGTGTCGACTGCGTACATAGATCTTGTGCACATATTAATATTTGTATACATTTCTTACTAAGTTTACATTCATATTACAGCCTATTCAGCCTTATATATCATTAGAACGATATCATTTAATTTCTCACTTTATTTTCCAACCATTTATAACATAAATCCCAAATCATATAATACTCCATTTCTTCTTCTTCTTCTCTGATTGCCAATGTTAAAGTCCACAAGCCTTAAAGTTGCCACGGTTGGAGACCCCTGGATTAGAAACCCCCAGTGTCTCTTCCAGCCCCATGGTTCTACGATAGGGGATTGGAGGCTAAAACATATAAAGACCGGTTGCTGGAACTGGGTATATGTCAGGTTTCCAAGTGATGAAGCCCATTCAAAGAGGAAGAAGCAAACTCCATCTTCTGTCGGAGTATATTCATGAGCTGGAACAGAGCTTAGTAACCAGGTCAGCCAATGAGAGCTAAATTTGGGGCTGAAACTTAACGAGAGAAACTGACTGGCTTGCTTGCTTGCTGAAATTGAGTTGAAACTGGAGCTGCATGTAACATGTTTGCTTGTTTAAAACCTTTCCACGTTGGAAGAAACTACTGGCATTGTAGATTTACTTATTTTACATAAAAGGAAGTTAATGAATCCTGCTGAGGTGTGTTTTCTGGACTTGAATTTATGCTGAAAACTCTTTTTAACATCTTCCAAAACTAATTTCTTTTCTTTTGGAAGGTGGGTTTTGCTTATTTCTTTTTGAATGGGCTTCATCACTTAGAAACCTGACATTATGTCTCGTTTAATGAAGAGGAGGACCAAGGGCGACATGATAGCAGTCTTCCAATATCCCAGGGGCTGCCCCAAAGAAGAGGGGATCAAATTATTCTCCAAAGCACCTGAAGGCAGGAAGCAACGGGTGGAAACTAATCCAGGAGAGAAGCAACTTAGAACTAAGGAGAAATTTACTGACAGTGAGAACAATTCATCAGTGGAACAACTTGCCTCCGGAAGTTGCAAATGCTCCAACACTGGAAGTTTTCAAAAAGGTGTTGGATAACCGTTTGTCTGATTTGGTAGAGGGTTTTCTGACTGGGCAGGGGGTTGGGCTAGAAGACCTCCAAGGTCCCTTCCAACTCTGATATTCTACTCTAGGTTTCAAGAAGAAGGCAACAAGGAGCTGTGGAAATTCTGTGCCGCCTCCTTCACGAGATGCCTCTCTGCCTTTTGGTTCCCAGGAGGTGGCACTGTCTAACTCGGAAGCTGCTGGGTGGGCCAGGAAAGGCAGATGCCCGGGAAGGAAGCTTGCCAGCCCCCCCCCTTTCAGCCCGAGCCCCTTAATTACAGAGAGCTTGGCTCCTTCTTGAAAAGAGGGAAGGAGGATTCAATGCAGCAGCCCACACAACTGGCATTTAAAGAGACAGGTTGCCAGCTCGGGACGCGTCATGCGTGTGCCAAGGAACAAAAGGAAGGGGAATTGATACGATAATTTGATGTTCTTTTTCACAATGGGGCTGAGGAAGAAGCCTTCAGGACCAGGGTGTGTGTGTGTGTGTGGTTTTCTCCTTTCTTCCCACGACTTGGAAAAGAGGCTTGCAAGGAAATGTGACAACTGCATCCTTTCCCCTCGTCCTTGGGATGCGTATCCAAGAGTGAGGACGTCCACCCTGAGAAAGTATGTGGTCCAACTCAAACGCTCTCGAAAAACACCCAGGCAACGCTTCATTGGCTGAAGACAGACTGGAAAAGGGAAGAGCTGGGACCTTTCTGTATCTTCTTTGCATGGGAAAGTCACTCCCAGCCTGGCCCTACCGCAGCCAGCATCTTTTAGTAAACCTATCCCTGCAACCAAATGGGAGTCGAGGGTCTTTTTTTCCTAAGGGGCCAGACTGGGACAGGCCTGACACCACGCTTCCTTCTGCTCTCCTGTTGTGGTTAACCGGCAGCAGGTGGGGACGGCTGAGGAGAACGAGGACTCAGATGAGGGGCCGGGACCATTAGGGAGTGGACTGCTGCCTTCAGAGATTGTGGGGGCTGGCAGCAGCAATGAGGAGGTTCCCGAGGAGCCTGTGCACAGTGCGCGTAGGGCTGCTCGCAGGAAAGAGCAGCTGCAGCAGCACAGGCCCCTCGGGAGTAAGGCTGCAAGGGAATGGTCCCTCCTTCAAGAAGATAAAAGCCAGCTGTGAATCGGACGTTCTTTGCAGGAAGCAAAGATGTTTTGAAACTCGAGCCGCATGGACATTACAGTATCTTCAGTTGGTATTTGAAGACTCTTTGTGTTGTAAAATATTTCTAGGCAACCTTATCTGTTATTCTTGACAGCCTCGCACAGTTTTGGCGAGGCTTGTGCTTATCAAAGTTAATTAGTTTGCAGCAGCCTTTTAACCGGGGATTTGTAAGAATCATTAAAAGGTTTCTGTTCCCTTTGGTTCGTGTTTGTTTTATTGGAAAAGGGTTTGGGTCTTCTTTGCATGGGAAAGTCACTTCCAGCCTGACCCTACCGCAGCCGGCATCTTTTAGTAAACCTATCCCTGCAACCAAATGGGAGTCGAGGGTCTTTCTTTCCTAAGGGGCCAGACTGGGACAGGCCTGACACCACGCTTCCTCCTGCTTTCCCCTCTTTGCATACCCACTTCCCTTAAATTCTTTCCATCGCCATCAGCATGGATTCCATTCATACCGATGCTGTCCTGCAAGGGTATCATCTCCACCCAGGCTCCTAGTATTTTTCAGGCTGCCAGCAAGTGTACGAGACTCTTATCAAGGCCGCTTGGGTCCATGTCTTGCTCCATATCCTACCGACACCAAGATCTAGCAAGGACCTCCAAGTGAGATCGGTAAGTGAGCACAGAGAAAAAGGACCGACTCCCCCCCTCCCCCCCACAACCACTGAGCAGGGAGGATTCGTACTTTGAAGCATTGCTTCTCAGCCTCGTCCTGGCCATCAATGTCGACAAAATCTTCCGTTGCCTTCCATAGAAACTTCTCGGTGAAGCCTTTCTGGACCGTGTCACACATGAAGCAATCGCTGGGCACCTGCAGGGGAGAAAGGAGGGAGAGGTGCCCATCAGCTCCAGGCAACGGGAAGGGAGGGGAGCCCTTGAGTAAAGTCAGGGGTCCAACGGTGAGCCCCAAACAACCCAATAAGAAAAGTCGCTTTTCTCTTGCATTCACCTTCAGCCAAAGGCCTGGCAAACAGTCCTTCAAGGGTGTGATTAGGAGCACAGACCTTATCTAGCCTGGAGAGCTGCCAAATAAATATTTCCAAACGCAGTGCTGACAAGGAAGGGCTCAGCACAGAGTCCCTGAGATGCACAGACAGATTTTCACACGGCTGCAACGAACGATTGTTTCCTGCAAAAGCCCCCTCCCCTTTTGGTCCTCTTTCCATCCCTAGGAGAGGGGGCCGTTCACTATTCCCCGGTGGCCTTACTCCCACGTCGACCCTGAGTTCGTAATTGTTTCCTTCTTCTGGCAGCTCCGCACATGCGCAGGCTGGGAACAGGCTCCAGCTGCTCCCCCACCTCACTGCTGTCCGACTCCAAAGGCAGCTGACGACTGCCAGACCGCCCTGGCCCCGTTTCTGCTTCTGACACAGAGCCCTCATCCGAGCCTTCCCCAGCCTCCAGGACCAGCCCACATTCCTCCCCAACCTCCTCACTGTCCGACTCTGCTGTCAGCTGCACCAGCCGCCGGCACACAACAGGTGATAGAAGAGATTTCCTTACCTCCTCGGCCACTAGCAGTCCAGACTCCACCAGCTTGTCCACAGTATGCTGACAATAGTAGTGCACAGACTCGCAAGGCTGGGAGGAAGCATGAAGAGGGATGAGTGCCAACCTGAGCTGGCCAATGTACCTCCCTTGCAAGAGAATGATTCAAAAATCCTGGGCTTCTCCCAGGTTAAATTATAGTCAAATGATTGTTTAATAATGATATTAGGATATATAATTGTTGATTGATAATATGAGTTATTATGTAACATAATTATTATGATGACTATGAAATGGATGCACAAAAAGGAGTGGTAAACCAACCGATACACTGTCTGTAAATTTATGAAGAATGATGATGTTCTTATGTTATGTTTTATGTTTTATGTGTTTGTATTTGTTGTTAAAACCAATAAAACTTTTACCAAAAAAAAAAAAAATCCTGGGCTTCTCGCACCTCTGTGATCCTCAACTGATTTATTACAATGCTTGCTATCCCTTTGTGTTAACAACAACAACAAAAAAAGGCTACAATCTATAATTAAGGGGGGTCAGCAAGATGCCCCAAGGTGGCCCCCAAATACAGAAGTGTGGGTGTAAGAGGAAATAAAATCTATGTGGGAGGGGCCCGATCAACTTCATAGAATAAGTGTTGTTCTTGGAGGTTTATATGAGAATCACTACAGATTTTTAGCTATACAATTTGGGATGAACACCCTTGGAATGGGGTGAGAATAGGAATGGATTTCCAGAGGGAAAAAAATATTCCAGACCTCAGGAACCATTTGCACCACTCAGGTGACCCTGAGGACACAGATACAACTCCAAGTGGCCTCAACGACCCTCCAAAAGGATGCAAACGACCATCTGTCTGCAAGGAATAGAAATCCTTCCATTTCTCCACCATCCAATCAGAGCTGAAGAAGCTTCTTGGATGAGAAGCGAAATGTCTTCAAAAGAAAAAAACTAGAAAGTCCAGTTGCCTCCTGAAAAAAGCACCTTTGGGGCAACCATGACCCGGATGGCTGCGAATCTCTGCAGACTTTTAGCTATACAATTTGGGATGAACCCCCTGGGAATGGTGTGGGAGTAGGAATGGAGGGAAAAATTGCAGACTACAGGAACCAGGAGCACCACTCAGGAGACCCTGAAGACACAGATAAACCTCCAAGTGGCCTCAACGACCCTCCAAAAGGATGCAAACGGCCAGCTGTCTGCAAGGAGTATAAATCCTTCCATTTCTCCACCATCCAATCAGAGCTGAAGAAGCTTCTTGGATGAGAAGCGAAACGTCTTCAAAAGAAAAAAAACAAGTCCAGTTGCCTCCTGGAAAAAAAACACCAACCACCTTTGGGACAACCATGATCTGGAGGAACTGAGAATCTCTAGAGATGTTGTAATGACTGTCACCTGAAAATGCACTGTAAGTAATGAATAACCTTCTTGCAAGTGAAGATGTACATTTGTTAGTCACAGGCAGCTTAAGAGCCATAGCTGATAATTCATGCCTCCTCGGAGGCGTAGCCCAATGACTCAAAGCAGGCATCTTTCTACAAGAGGTCGCAAGTCACGGACACCCCTTTGTTCTAACTCACAAAACCTGCCTCCTCCTACTGAGCAGTGGTTAACGTGGCAAATCTAAATCTCTTCCTACTTTAAAAAGTCAAAAACTGTTTCCAGAGTCCTTCAGGAAGGATGCAAACACAATAAGGCTTCCCCAAATTCCTAAAAACAACAATTCACAGAGCTGTAAAACAAGAGTAATTGCTACACTCTCCCAGCTCCACGAGCCCCTCTTACTCTACTCAAGGGTTTTTTTCCAACCTTGGCAACTTTACAACTTGTGGACTTCCGACTCCCAGAATTCCTTAGAAGTAAAAAAGAGCAGCCAGAATTTGGGGGACTGAAATCCACAAATCGTAAAGCCGTCGAATTTGGACTGTATTTTCTTTTTTAAAACTGCAGAGGGAAGCATTTTACTACGAATAGCAATCAGAGCCCTTCGGTGCATGTTGGGAGGGACGAAAAGGAACCAATACGCAGTGACAGGCGTTTGGGTCTTTTAAAAAAAAATCTGCATTAGGAGTATCCATCAGCCGTTGCAAAATGAATTTAGCTCTCAAGTTAAGTCCTCAACGTATAACCATTTATTCAGGGATCAAAGTTACAATGGTACTTTAAAAAGTGACTCAAGGCTGGTTTTCATACAATCACTGCACATCCCCAAGGTTTTATATTTATCAACCGATGGATTTATTACTATAAGATCATTACAGAAATTGCAGCGTAACAGAGTTAGAAGGGACCTTGGAGGTCTTCTAGTCCAACCCCCTGCCTAGGCAGGAAACCCTATACAATTTCAGACAAATGGTTATCCAGTCTCTTCTTAAAAACCTCCAGTGTTGGAGGCATAACTTCTGGTGGCAAGCTGTTCCACTGGATCATTGTCCTCACTGTTAGGAAGTTTCTCCTTAGTTCTAAGTTGCTTCTCTCCTCAAATTAGTTTCCCCAAAGAAGGGATCAACATTAACCTTGGGGATGTGATTGAATTCTGAGGTCAATCGGGAATCATAGAATCTTGAAAGGGCCCTTGGAGGTCTTCTAGTCCAACCCCCCTTGCTCAATCAGGAGATCCTATACCATTCCAGACAAGGGGCTGTCCAGTCTCTTCTTAAAACGTCCAGTGATGGAGCATCCCGCGACTTTTGAATGCTTGCAAGCTGTTGCAAGATATCAGAGAATCTGATTGCCAAAACAACACACATTATCCCTTCCTTTGATTTGCAATTTTTATCTTTGAAAAGCAGAAGGTTCATTGAATCCTTAGCTCGATGGGCTGCATTTGCAGGACAACATAAACCACGGAGTAACCAGAATATCATAAAACACACTAAAATGAGATTGGGGGGGGGGGGGGGGAGAAGGGTTTTGATGCAAATCCCCAGGAAGTCGATGAACATTCTCACCATCTAGATTGCGTGATGGCACCTGTACTTCTTTCCCCTTTTTATTTGAAATGTTTCATTGCTTATTCAAAAAAAAAAATATGAAAATAAAAACGCTTCTTCAGATAAGCAGCAAAACGTTTCAACCCAGAAAGGAAAGAACACGACACAACACAACAAATCCCCGTCATAATCTGATTCCGAGAGGGAGGCTGAACAGCTGGCAGGGAGTGGGAGTGTGGCTCCATTGGCTGTGGGGGAACTGGGGAAGGGCAAAATCCGGCTGGGCAGAGCAGGGAAGGGGTAGAACAAGGGAGAGGGAATTCAGAGGAAGACCCAGGCCCATCCCCTCTTCATCCTAGGGCACGCAGGGAAGAATGGAGAAGGGAGCAACGTGGGTTGCATGGCTTACGGGGGAGGAAAGGGCCCTGATTCCCTTCATTGGCTGCAACTGGGAACACAAGTGTATAAAAAGGGAAGCTGCGCACAGCAAGTTGTTGGGAGCAAACATGACTTTATCTGGTATCCTTGAAGCTTATCTGTGTTCCTGGCGTCTTCCCAACTGTGTGAGTTTTGCCGTGCTTTCAAGTCTGACATTCCTTCTCCTGCCCTGTCAAGTTAATTACTTCAGTTTGGCTTGTTTGGATTTTAAGTTACAGTTTGTGTTTACCCTGTTTTGGATGGAATTTTCTACAGTTGGAGGCTGTTCCTGGGAGAGTTTTTCTCCAGCCTGAAGGTAACCTGGACATTGGGGGCAAAGTTGGAGCTAATAAAGGGACTCATATTGCTTATCTGACTCTGTTGCCTTTGTGCCTCGCCCCTTTGGGTCATCACACCCCCCAGAAGAACGTCTGCCAAATAAGACAAATATTTCCTACCTGGCGTAGAAGGAAATCTTTGGGCAACAGCTGAACTAGCAGGACAGACTTGTTATGAAGTTCTTCGTGGGCCAGGACGAAATTCCCGAGCTGCTCAGGGCTTCCCAAATACGGCAGCACCTCCATCAGAAGAGCATTGATGGAACAAGCTGCCCAAAAGATTGGAGGTGGGTGAGTAAACCCTGAGTGAGCCCCTCTTGACACCACCACGTTCATGTAATTAGCAACACACCACATAGGTGCCATCAAAGTTTAGGAGGAATGAAAGAAAAGGTCATTGTTGACTCTCTGAGCATCGGACACACAAACACACCTCAGCCAGAGGGTGTGTATCCTTTCCTTTCCTTGTTCGCAAGGCAGCTGCAGATCAACCAACCAACCAACCAATCAGAATAGAGCTGGAAGGGACCTTGGAGGTCTTCTAGTCCAGTCCCCTACTTAAACAGGAGACCCTAAATCATTCTGGACCAATCGCTGTCCAGTCTCTTCTCGAAATTTCGTCTCCAGTGATGAAGCACTCACAACTTCTGGTGGCAAGCAGTTCCACTGGTTAGTTTCTCCTGAATTCCAGGTCACTTAGCTTGATTTTCAGGGCCTTTTGATCATAGTTACCTCAATCGACCGTGAGCCAGATACCTATGAGTAGGCTATGAGAACCTGGGGGACTTACCTCCGATAGCTTCCTGGATGAAGACAGGCAAGAGGGCCGTGCTGTGGTGGCCCAGCTCCCTGATGGCCGCCTCGGTCTTCTTGGGCACCACCAAGATGTCTCCCAATGAGAGGCTGTAGAGGGTCACACAATCCCGCAGCAGGGAGAGGCCATGCCACAGCACGTCACGGACCCGGCCAGAAAAACCCACATCATAGTTACGCATCAAGACTTCGTCGGTGATCCAGACGAAGTCTTGCATCAGCCGAGAAAGAAAAACTCCCTGGTGTACGCAAGGAGGGAAGTAAAGGCAGGAAAACAAACCCGTTACAGATGTCTAGCAATTTCTCCGCTTAACTTGCAATCATCTGCTGGGTTTGGGACCAGAGGTGGGGTATTCAGCTGGTTCGGACCGGTTCTGGAGAACCGGTAGCAGAAATTTTGAGTAGTTGGGAGAACCGGCAAACACCACCTCTGACTGGCCCTGCCAACCCCATCTCTTCTCTGCCTCCCATTGAGTTCCAGCTGATCGGCTGGGTCTTCTTTGGTTGCCCTGCCCAGGAGAACGGAGCTGGAAAGCAGGTTAGTGGGGCGGGGAGGGAATGGGGATTTTGCAGTATATCCTTCCCCTGCCATGCCCAACAAGCCACAGCACTCCCACCAAGCCACGCTCACAGAACCGATAGTTCCCCATGGATTGCCCTAGAATCCTTAATGTGAAGCAACTAAGTTTTGAGCAGATGTTGTTGTCCTTGTCACAGCTACCAAAGGAATTTAGCCCAGTCGTTTTTAATCCACTCCTGGGATCACAAAGTCAGGTGAGAAGTAGGTCAGCTGAAGATTTCCTTCAAGGACTGGTCCAGTTGGGGGCATCACACTTTGAAGGATGGTTCAAGGATGCCAGAGATAAGAAAGGAAGCACAGAGTCCTCAGTCCTAGAAGGACAGCTGAGTGTGTTTAGCCTTGGGAGGAGGAGCAGATGGAGAAGCTCAGGAGATGGAGCAACTCACCTGAGGTCCTACAGAGCAAGCCCTTTCCTTTCATCTCCAAGGTCCCTAACCCTAACTAGGTTCCTGGGAGAAAGTGGGAATTTCACCATGACCCTTTTACTTCCCATTCTTACCTCTTGGTGCATGTGTAGCAGGAGTGCAGAGAGGATGTGGACTGCCATGATGGCCGAACACGATACACCTGCTAGGAAGGTTGAGAGTGGGCAGAGTTACGTTTTTCAAGGGTTGTTGTTAACTTTGACTGGTTACTTTTAACATGATGCTCTAGGCCAGGGGTCTCCAACCTTGGCAACTTTAAGACTTGTGGACTTCACCTCCCAGAGTTCCTCAGCCAGCCGTGAATGATAGAGTTGGAAGAGACCAGAAGGGTCATCTAAGTCTGGGGGGAGAACTCGGACAAGGGTCCTGTGTCCGATGCAGAGATGGGGCCAGGACTATCTGGGAGTGAGGTGCTGCCTCTGGAGTCTGGCAGCAGTGAGGAAGAGGACCCAGGGGAGCCTGTTCCCAGTGCGCGTGTGCGCAGAGCTGCTAGAAGGCAAGAGCAGCTGAGACAAAAGGGGCAACTCAGGAGTAAGACTGGGAGGTGATTGCCCCTCCCCTAAGGTATAAAGGACAGGCAAAGGTAGAGAAACCTTTGCAGGAAGCAAAGTCATTTGCTCTGTTCAGATTAAACCTTGAAGCTCTGTGTGGATTTTGTACTTCGGTTGTTTTTTTTACCGTTAATTTGGCGCTTTAGTTGTTGGCAGCATTTCAAAGGAAAGGTGGGTGCTTATCTCAAGGGACTGTTTGGGACTCATTACAGGCTGGGAATGCACATAATTCCCAGTGTTGAAATAAAACAAGAGTTGTTAAGACTAAGCGTGTGCTTAATTACGGTCTCGGGAAGCCTTGGTCAGAACAGCTACCAACCAG
Organism: Notechis scutatus; assembly: GCF_900518725.1. The sequence goes on along the minus strand of NW_020717190.1, from coordinate 32,192 downwards.
GAAGGAGCGGGGTATCAAAGTGATCTCAACTGAAGAAAAAAAAACGCACTCTTAAATCCTTACTAGCAAACAGTAAATCAGTAGAAACGGAATTGTTTCGCAAGAAACAAAGCCAGGGAAATTGGGCGGGCCCAAATTGTTTTTCCTGCGGAATAAATGGACTGCAATAGGTCAGGATGAACCATTTGCTATTATTTTTTTAAAAAATCAAATTTTTTTTTTAAAGGAAAGGATTTATCTCAGTAAGGTATGCTTTTTCTCTCCGGCAACGCTCATCCTCCTGAATCGTAAAAGGAGAAACGGTGAACGTGCGCTCATAAACCATTATACCAAGTCACGCAGGCTGTGCATTAGCACAGAGAGAGAGAGAGAGAGCAGCTGAAGTTATTAGACTAAAGTAACTGATAATTGGGAAGTTACCGCCACACTCGGAGAACAGCAATAAACTCAAAAACACACCTTGACACATGAACCCCACCCTTTATGTAATGGAGGCTCTTAGGCGACTGAGTGGGTTATTCCAAGTGCTCCTGTTTTGTTCTGACCCAGCTCCCCAAACACAACAAACCCTCCGAAGTGAACTCAAAAGATTCCTTTATTAGGAGCGCCGGCAGCCTTGGCAAGAAGGCTAACAAGTCTGTCCGTCCGTGAGATGAATAGTTCTCTGCCACATCTATTTATCTCCCTCCCCTGCCTTTGATTCCCAGAGCTAGGGAGGGGCTTTGCTAGCAGTGATGGCTCTTCTGTCCCAAGGACCGGCTTATAGATTTCCATTGCTCTCCTCTCCTCTGCCTTCTGCGCAGCCACATGTTGGGCGCTGGACCCAGTGTCAGGACTCGGACAAATCCACCCCCATTCAAATCATAAGTCTCTAGCCGCATCCCTCTGAATAAAAAATATTGATTTATTAGGAGTTAGCATGTCAGTGTTTCCTGGGTGTAGCCGACTCTGAGACACATCATTCATTTCACCTTTGACCCTGGTCTTCCCCCCCCCCCTGCAGATGTATATTCCCCAATGGGACACATCCATAGCCAAGAGTCATCCATCATATTCTCCAATAACAATCTTGAGCGCCAGAAGCTTGGGCTGCCTAGCAATTATCTGAAGCATTTGAGGAATGCACAACTTTTCCCCCCCCTCTCTTTCTGCTGGCAACTAAAAAGACCAAAGAATTTTTTTTTCTCTTCCTCATTAGCCACCTCCAGACCTGGAGGGCTGTTGACTCTCCATCTGTGATGGCTGGGGAAAATGGGAATTGTAATCTAGTCATCTGGAGGGCATGAGCTACAGACTCCAACCTGGTGCAAAAGAAGGCCAGCTGTCAACTCATAAAATATTTCTCTGGTCTTTTTAAGGTTGCCAATGCCAACAGAAAGGGAGGGGGGAGCAGTGCAGTAGCTTGCAAAACCGAAAGTGCATTCCATAAATGTTTTCAAAGATAGTAACTAGGTGACTGAAGTTTCTGCCGTGCAAAATTCTAACTGGAGAGCATGATTGATGACTCTGGGCTATGGAGGTGTCCCATTGGAGAATATGAATTATAATACACCCAGGGGGTGGAGGGAAAACCAGGTTCAAGGGTGACAATGAATGATGTGTCTCAGAGTCGGCTACACCCAGGCAGTGCTGGACCTTTTCACTCCCAATAAATCCTTTTGAAGCTCTGGAAGTTTGGCTCAAGACTCCTGATTTAAATGTGGGTAACCGCCGGAATCCTGACACCAGCCTTTATTTTGGAATGAATCAACTGTTTTTCTGATGACACGGGCTGGACAACTTCAGCAAACAACATGAAAAGTGACAACTTCTGGGCACCAATTCCTGCCAGCAGGTGAGACGGGGCAACAACTTACCACTCAAAGTGTGGAGGCTCAAATTGTCCAGCAAAACCTGTTCTTCTACGCTGGTCAGGGGCACATCTTGAAAGCTCGTAGGCCAACATTCTACTTTCTCACAATCCAGAATGCTGGGGCTATTAAAGCAGAGAATGAGGAGTTGGTCAACGGCAGCTTTTGGGATCAGTACGGCTTGTCCCTCCCTCTGTCCCTTTATCCATCCTTCTGTGATGACCTGGGGTGTGGCACGAAGGCAACCCAGCCAGAGAACAGGTATGAGTCCCTTTATTTGCTCCAACTTTTCCCGCAACGTTCCGTTCACTCTCCGGCCAGCAGAAAAGCTCTCCCACGAACCTGCAACAGCCTCTGGTTGCAGACACTCTAGTCCAAACGCTGTAAGCAGACTGACTGCAATCAAGCACTCCAGCAGGGCAAGATAATGAGTCCAATCATTCCAGCAAGGCAAGATAAGCACACAGAAGCACAGCAATAATTCACACAGATGGGAGGAATGGCAGGAATGTGGGCTAAAACTCACAATACTAGATGAATTCAGTGTTTGTTCCCGACAAACGCCCCCCCAACTGCCTCTCCTTTAAACTCCGTCCCCAGGTGTGCCTTGTGAAGGAAATCAGGGCCCTTTCCTTCCTTGTAAGCCACATTGCTCTCTTCTCCATTCTTCCCTGTGTGCCCTAGGATGAGGAGGGAGTGTTCTGTTCTGTTCTGTTCTGTCCTCTCCTCTCCTATTTCTATTCTATTTCTATTCTGTTCTTGTTCTGTTCTGTTCTCTTCTATCCTCTCCTCTCCTATTTCTATTCTATTTCTATTCTGTTCTTGTTCTGTTCTCTTCTATCCTCTCCTCTCCTATTTCTATTCTATTTCTATTCTGTTCTTGTTCTGTTCTGTTCTGTTCTCTTCTATTTCTCGCAACGTCCACCAACACGTCTAGAAGAGACCTCTAAGTGAACTGGAGGGACCTTTTTGAGCCCCTTTCTGCCTGCCTTCCTAGCAGCCAGCCAGAAGTTGAGTCTTTTCAACCTGCAGCGGGGACTTTCACATCTTCCCCGTCTAGGGGAGGGGTGGGTGGGCCAGCCATGGCCGCTTCTGCGTCTCCACAACTCCGGCGTAGACTTACCCCCTGCCGAGAATTTCGGGTAAGAGCAGTTCTCTCAAGGGCTTCCTGGAGCCACTTTGCCAGAAACACCTGTTGGTCACAAACTCCTAGGGAGAAAGCCAGAGAGTCTTGTTGGGAATCTCAACGGTCGGGAAGAACAATCAGTCCGTGAAACAGCTTCCCTTCCGAAGCGGTGGGTGCTCCCACCATTTGGAGGTTTTCAAAAGTTATAAAATATTTCTATGGTCGTGTTAGAGTTGCCAACAGAAAGGGAGTGGGGGGGGGGGGGAGAAAGGGGCTTGAAAGAGTAGTGTGGCAGCTTGCAAACTGAAAGTGCATTCCATAAATGTTTTCAGAAATAGTAACTAGGTGACTGAAGTTTCTGCTGTGCAAAACTCTAACTGGAGAGCATGATTGATGACTCTGGAATTTATTTGATTATTCTTGTTAGTTTTTATTGTTTTTATTGTTTGTTTTAAATATGATTTTATATTGTGTAAGCCGCCTTGAATCGCCATGGGCGAATAGGCGGCAATATGAATCAAATAAATAAATAAATAAATAAATAAATAAATAA
>NW_020717189.1:158440-176305 GCF_900518725.1 Notechis scutatus | reverse complement strand
GAATAGAATAGAATAGAATAGAATAGAATAGAATAGAATAGAATAGAGTAGAGTAGAGTAGAGTAGAGTAGAGTAGAATAGGAATAGGAATAGCAATAGGAGTAGAATAGAATAGAATAGGAGTAGGAGAATAGAATAGGAATACAATAGGAATAGAATAGAATAGAAATAGGAGAATAGAATAGCATAGGATAGGATAGGAATAGTAGAATAGGAGTAGAACAGAACGGAACGGAACAGAACAGAATAGAATAAGAAAGAATAGGAATAGAATTCTTTATTGGCCAAGTGTGATTGGACACACAAGGAATTTGTCTTCAGTTTAACCCCTATTAACCTCTAAGCCCAGAATCCCAGGAGGGTTTGGCTAGTTGACGAGAGCTAAATAGCTTGAAATTGATCTATACAATTCTCCCTGTATTGCTTTGTCGGTAAAACACAAATTCAACAGAAAAACAGTTTGTCATGAAGGCGACTGCCTGCGAAGGCTCCTGGATTGGGGTTGAAAGGTGAAAGCGGAAACAGTATGCTCCGTCCCATAATTGGGGAGACCAGGTTGCCAATAGACCGGTCCCACTGGGAAAAAAACAAGAGGTTGGAAGGGAGCATTCCAGCCCTCTTCCTGCCTGAGACTGGACACGTGGATCCCCTGGGTGGATCAGGAGGCTGGAATCTCCTCCTCAAACTATGAATGTCCACTTTCAGCCCTGAATCACCTCCAGAGTTTAGTTCATAAACAGCATTTTTTATCTGCCTTCTCTTCAGCACACAGAATATCCACAGGGCAGCTTCTTGCAAGACCACATTGCCAGGTGGAGAAGTCAACGATGTACACATAGTCATCCTCATTTAGTGACCAGTCTCAGTTATGAGGGTGATCAAAAAGTAACTTTATGACTCCTCTATTTATGACCCTCACAGGTCTGTCAAGCAAACTAAACCCAGACATGGTTTGGCTCAGTGGCCACTTTGCTTAACGGCAAGGTGGGTGTTCCCAATTGTGGTCACTGAACGAGGACGGCCTGTAGTGCCGAGTGCCAGAACCTCAGCAGGTGGCAGTACTTGGCTAGCCTCAGCAACAAAGCTGGATCAAGACTGGCTAGGAGGTGGACAAGCTAGGCAGGAAGTTGCAAGAAGCCAATGTCCAGTTGCCCCCAAAATGATACAGATGAAGACTTTAAAGAGACTAAGGTGGAAAAGTCTAATTTTGAAAGACGAGGACTGCCAAATACTTCTCTCCCCTCGCCCCCTCCCCCTTTGAAAGCTTACTTGTTTCCTGCAAGGCCGAGCAGCACCGGCGGCTGGGAAGGGAGCGCTCCGGCAGAGGTTTGGCGCTCCTCAGGATCAGTTACAGACCCATGGGGCAAGCGGCTGAGTTTCCATGGCAAATGCTCTCCAGGACAGTAACCTAATAGGGCCATCCTTGGCAGCCCAGCCTAGCTAGGGAGAAGCAGGCATGGCCTGGGATGGACAGAGTAGAAGGATTGAGAAGTTCCAACAGAGAGATGGAGGGGCTGCACTCACTGTGGGCTGTGCCTTATATACACTTCGTGGGAATTGCAGTGGCACGCAATTGTGACGGACAGAAGCTTCCAAAGATAGTGAGCCATAGAGCGGCCTGGCTGGCTTCCGAGTCAAAACACAGCAAAAGGAAGTAATGGTGAGTAGTAAGATCACACCTAGAGTACTGCATCAGAAGTGGCATTGAGCAGGTTCTGACCAGTTCTGGAGAACCGGTAGCAGAAATTTTGAGTAGCTAGGAGAACCGGCAAATCCCACCTCTGACTGGAAATTTTATAGTATCCTTCCTAACACACCCACCAAGCCGAACCCGTAGTAAAAAAATTCAATCCCACCACTGTACTGCATCCAGTTTTGGTCACCACACTATAATAAAGATGTTGAGACTCTAGAAAAAGTGCAGAGAAGAGCAACCAGGACGATGAGGGGACCGGAGGCTAAAACATACAATGAACGGTTGCAGGAACTGGGCATGGCTAGTCTAGTGAAGAGAAGGACCAGGGGAGACAGGATAGCCGTCTTCCAATATTTGAGCGGCTGCCACAGAGAGGAGGGGGTCAAGCTATTTTCCAAGGCACCTGAAGGCCAGAGAAGGAATAATGGATGGAAACTGATCAAGGGGAGATTCAACCTGGAAATCAGGATGAATTTTCTGACAGTGAGAACAATCAACCCATGGAACAGAAGTTGCCTTCAGAAGTTGTGGGAGCTTCATCACTGGAAGTTTTCAAGAAGAGATTGGACTGCCACCTGTCAAAAATGGTGTAGGGTCTCCTGTTCGGGCGGGGATCCATCCAGGCTGCTTGCAGGTCATGGGTTCGGCCAGAATGGCCTGTTGTGGGGGCTATGAATCACCAGGTGGAGCCCAGGAGAGCCTTTGTGCCCAGGTGCACATTTTACATTTTGTATTTATATTTTGCCTGTCTCAAAGGTGCTTTTTCAAAGGGCAACTGGACTGTTTTTTTCCCTTTGAGGAGGAAGAAAACATTTCACTTCTCATCCAGGAAGCTTCATCACTTGCTAATCTAGAGAAAAGAAGGAACTAGGGGAAACATGATAGCTGCCTTCCAGTATTTGAGGGGCTACCACGAAGAAGTGGGGGTCAAATTATTCTCCACAGCCCCAGAGGGCAGGACAAGAAACTATGGGTGGAAAGCAGTGGTGGGATTCAAATTGTTTTACTACCGGTGCTGTGGGCATGGCTTGGTGGGCGTGGCAGGGGAAGGATATTGTAAAATCTCCAGTCAGAGGGGGTATTTGCCAGTTCTGTGAACTACTCAACATTTCCGCTACCGGTTCTCCAGAACTGGTCAGAACCTGCTGGTGGAAACTGATCAAAGACAGAAGCAACCTGGAATTAAGGAGAAACTTCTTGACAGTGAGGACAACCAACCAGTGGAACAGTTTTGCCTTCAGAAGTTGTGGGGGCTCCATCACTGGAGGCTTTTAAGAAGAGACTGGACAGTCACTTGTCCGAGATGGTATGGTTTTTCCTGCTTGAGCAGGGGGCTGGACTAGAAGACCTCAAAGGTCCCTTCCAGCTCTATTCTGATTCTAAGATGGGGGGAGCGATGGAAGCCTTACTTCTGATGGGATTGGGAGGGTGGAAAGATCATATTTCTTTCTTGGTCGTTAGCACTTATATTTTGCTTGTTGTGAGATCTTTTCTTCTTGTTGTTGTTCCTTAAACAGCGTGTGTTTATGATGCTGCGTCAACCGCTCCGGCTCCCCCGGAGACTCTCCTGCCTGCGGTGCTACGGCCGCGGAAGAACAGCGCAGACCGAGGCCGAAAGGAAACCGACCTGCTCTTCTTCCCATCGCTCTTCCCGATTCAGCCTCAACGGGAGGCTTCTCCGTCCGGCTCCTACAATTCCCATCCTGCCTTCTCCCGCGCGGGCGCGTGACGTCACGAGGGCGGGCGGCTCCGGCGTTCGCGGATTGGACAACGGCTGGCTCCGCCCCTGCCCTCCCTCGGACTGTCATGGCGGCGCCCGTTCCGGGGATCAGGGAAACTGCCGGTAGCGGGCCCGTTGCTAAGCGACGAGGCGGGGGAGGGGGGCGCCTCTCGGGGGATTGCAGGGAAGGGGCCTCGAAATGAGGGGCCGCCCCTCGCCGTAAGCTGCCGCTTATAAGAGCGGGCGGCGGGAGAGCCTCCCCGATCTAGGCGAGCAGCCGCAGCGGGTGTGCGCGGCGCTTCTAGGGGTTCCGGGGAGGAAGCGGCCTGGCCCGCTGCGAGGCCACCCGCCTCCTGGCTCGCCCCGCTGACTCCTTAAGTGTAGCTGGCAGGAACGGCCGTGGGGGAGGGGGGCGCAGATACAGGTAGTCCTCGACTTACAACCGTTCGTTTAGTGACCGTTCGAAATCACACCGGCGCCGAAAAAAGTGACTTGTGACCATTTTTCACACTTACGACCGTTGCAGCCTTCCCCAAATTCAGACGCTTGGCAACTGACCCATATTTACGATGGTTGCCACGTCCAGGTCACTTGATCCCTTTTGCGACCTTCTGGCAAGCAGACTGAATGGGGAGAAGCCAGATTCACTTAACGTCACTAGTTTTTCAACAATGGTGATTAATTTAGCAACTGGGATGAAAGGTCGTATAATGGGACAAGATTAAATGTCTCATGTAGCAACTGAAATCTTGGGCTCAATTGTGGCCATATGTTGAGGGCTACCTGTATTCCCCCTGGAGCCCGTTCCCGCCTCGCCCCATGCAAACTGTGGGTGGGGAGGACCAAGCCCGCTTTTCCCCCTCTGGGGGCACCCAGATAGAGCCCGGCTGACCCTCCCCAGGGTTGCAGATGTGGAAGCCATGCTGGCGGGTCTCCTTGGGCCTGAAGGGGAAGTCAGGTGGCTGGCCACGACCTGCTAAGGTGTGCGTGGATTTTGCAGGGCGAGATGGACTTCGTGATCCTCTTCGGCCTGTACCTCGGCCTGGTGCTGCTCAGCGTGGCGGTCTGCGTCTCCTCCCGACGGGAGCAAAGCTTCTCTTGGAGGCTCATCAGGGGCACAACTGAAGTAAGGGGCATCCAGCTGTGTGCCAGTTTCTGCCCTCCCAACACCAATCTCCACGCATCTGGCTTGGACCCCGGTCCAGTCCCTTATCTTATTTTTATTTTTCAAATAATTTCTACACCACCCATCACACTTGCCTTTGGATGGTTAACTTTCCCTTGGGGGGGGAGAAAGAAAAGGAAGGCCCAGCATTATAGCTGCTCCTCCTTCCAGCGTTTTGTATGTCAACCTCCATCCCGTCCTTCATTTGCAGCCTCTGCTCTAGTGAAGAGTAAAAGCAAAGTTCCCAGAATCATTTCCTTTAGCGTGGACATCAGCCCCTTTCGTGGAAGAAGATGGAAATGCTTCTTGTATGCCATTTCCTGAAATGAGCTTGTTGACTTATGAAATTTATGGGCTGCTCCAATCTGTTTCAACTTTGGACAGCTTACAAAGTACAAAAACAAATGCTATGGAAACACAAATGAAGTCACAAAGCCAGGGGAGAAACAACTTTGAAACAATACCATACAATAGATCCGTCACCGGCTCTAACCCAAGACCTGGGCCAGGTCTCAAAGGCTTATTTGAAAAGAAGCAGAAGAAGTTCCCTGCAAATCTCAGGGGAGCATTTCAAAGAATAGGATCCATGAGAGAGAGAGAGAGAGGACTTGCTTTCTAAGACTTTTTCTCCCCATATAGACAAATTCAGCCTTCAAACACTGGGGCAATATCTTGATAGCATCACCTGGCCAGCCTGTGGCTTAAGATGCAAATCTGAGTATCATGCATCCCACAATCCAATGGCCTCATGTGGATGTTAAACAAGAGGGATGAGAGCATTGAGTCCCGTTGTACCCAACATAAGAGGGGTCTCTGGTTTCTTCTCTCTCCCCTGCCCACCTATCATCTCCAGCTAGACCTCCAGCTAGATACTGGAAATTGTTGAGAGATCAAATTGAATCAGGGTGGCTACCCTTTCCCTGCCCAAGCACTGTCAGAAATCAGCAACAAGAATGACCAGTGCTGTCTTTAACTACCAAGAATATTATTATGATGGGAGCTGTCTGGGTCTCTTGGGAGATGCTGTTTCAATAGATGACATCATTTGATGTAGGATCCTAATTTAAACAAAATATCTTGGAAGAACTGTGGGGTAGTGGCATTCTCTCCTTGTTGATGGGACCGTGGTTCCCTGTCCTCCCCCTTTTTCTAAAGATGTGGAGGATTACTTCAGCAATGACTCTTTCCATCTCAGGGCCTCTTTTATTGCTGTTTTGACACCTAACAACCTGAAGGTTAGCATCAAGACTGACAATGATCTTGCAGGTTTTGTGAGTGAGTGTGTTTATCTGTGCTCCCCACCCCCACCTATTCCTTTTTTTACATAATTATGTTGCCCCTTTTCTCCTTCGATGCAGGTATTCTCCTATGTCATTCCAGCTCCAGTTCAAAGAGGAGCTCAGAAGGCAATTCAGGGACTCTTCCATTCCAGGTATTGCCTGTCTGTTTCTTTATTGGCTACATTCTCTGGCATTTGTGAATATTGGCATTAATGGGCCCTTGGGAACATCCTAGCTTGGTTAAAATGGCTTCCCGTGTCGTTCAAATTTGCAACGTCCCTTCTGCATACTTACCTCCTAGTTTTATATTCCCTACAATTTTGTGGTATCACATTGATCTTTACATTTTGTTTGGGGTGAGGTCTGCTGGACTATTGTCCCCTTTCTTCAGGATCTTTGAGTTGTTAGAAAGAAATTGCTTCTGTGTTGGCAAGAAGCCTGGCACATATTTGTAGTACATTCAGCATTCCCACAACATCCTCTCAGGAGCTCCTGGACCCTCCCAGCCTCCTGTTTGCTGCTCCCAGAGCAGCTGTGGAACAAAAGAGGCCCTTCCTCACCAAGCTTCTTCACTTAGAACAGAATAGCAACAGCACAGATTTATATACCGCTTCATTGTGCTTTCCAGCCCTCTCTAAGTGGTTTACAGAGTCAGCCTCTTTCCCCCAACAATCTAGGTCCTCATTTTTACCCTCCTGGGAAGGATGGAAAGCGGAGTCAACCTTGAGCCTGGTGGGACTCGAACTGCCGAACTGCTGGCAGTCAGCAGAAGTAGCCTGCAGTACTGCGCTCTCACCACTGCGCCACCGCGGCTCACAGAATGGCAGTCATTCTATGATCCTAGGTCACCTTCTAATTCTTTGGGCCACCCAGTCTCAGCAGAATTCCTACATTTGGATGCTTCTAAGGGGATGGTCTTTGGAAAGGATGCAAGCCAAAGAAATTAATAATTACGCCACCCTAAACCTACAAAAAGCAGAACCCACCTTGGCCTGCTGTGCAAAGGCAGCTGCCAGGCGAGATGAATTCACCTAAGGTGTCTGTATTGAATTCCGAGTTAGGATTGTAACCCACAGAACATGTTTTGAGGCCTGATATGCCATCTCCGGTCAGAGGCAGTCCCCTTTCCCTTCAAAGCAGGGAGAAGAAATGCATCTCATTCTCTCCTTGCTGCAGAAATTCTTTCTTTGTGGTCTTGCACTTGATCTTGGAAGGGCTGGTTTATGGCGAGTATACCTGGGAAGTCTTCAGCTACTGCCAAGAGCTGCAGTTCAGCAGGCTCATCCTCTTTCTTCCTTATCTCCTGTTGGCTGTGAATGCAGCTTTCTTCATCCTCTGCTCCAGGAGTAACCCAGGTGAGGCCGTTTTCCTTGCAGTCTCAGCTCTTGAGACACTGGCCCTATCCTGGGCGGTTGATGTTGCCCCACTGCCTGCCAGCTGGCTGTGCACTGGGCAAGTGATGGTTTGGGTTGAGCTTGTTCTCTTTCCACGCCAGTAGAACCTTAACCTCAAGGCTTGAATCTTATTGGAGTCTTATTTATTTATTTAATTTATATTGCCGCCTATTCACCCATGGTGACTTGAGGCGGTTTACACAATGTAAAACCATATTTAAAACAAAAAATAAAAATAAAAAACAATAAAAAGTAACAAAAAGAATCAAATAAATTTGTAAAGTACAATAGAATAAAATTTGGGGGGGGGGGATCAACTCCCACCTCCCGCCCTGATGATAGCAGATCACACTAGCCATTTGATGGGCTCCATCCCTCTCTGGGTTCCCCAGACCCGCTGGCAAAACCAGGTCTTCAGTGCCTTTTGGAAGAGTGCTAGAGTGGGGGCCGTTCTAATCTCAGGGGAGGGGGGAGGGGGGTGATGATGTTTCAGAGAGAGGGAGCCATCACAGAGAAGGCCCTTCTTCTGGGTACCACCAGGTGTATCTCCCTCAGGGGTGGGACCCGCAGAGTCAGGTAGATGTGACCGGCAAGAGACGTTCCCTCAGATAACCCGGTGTATGTATGACTTAAGAGGCCGGATTGCTGATATACAGGTAGTCCTTGACCATAATTCAGCCCAAAATTCCTCTTGCTAAGTGAGACATTTGTTAAGTGAGTTCTGTCCCATTTAACAACCTTTCTTGCCACAGTTGTTAAGTGAATCAGATGGAGGCATAATGCAAAAAAGCAGTTAGCTGGGCATATCTGTGATGCAGTTAAGGGATGTGAAGAACAGCCCACAGATGTACAGAGGAGGAGAAATTTGCTTCAGAGGAAAACTGGATTTTATCTCTAGGGCAGGGGTGCCCAAACTTGGCAACTTTAAGACTTGTGGACTTCAACTCCCAGAATTCTGGAAGTTGAAGTCCATAAGTGTCACGCCCCTGTCTGAATCTGATTCGTAGGGGGAGGCCGAACAGGTGACAGGGAGTGGGAGTGGGCTCCGTTGGTTGTGAAAGAAACTGGAGAAAGGCAAAGTCTGTCTGGAGGAGGAATTCTGGGAGTCGAAGTCCACAAGACCTCTGATTTACATGAATCATTTATGCCATAATTCAGTGGAATATCACTAAATGAGGAAACATTAATTCACAAAAGAAAGGAAGGAAAAAACTGCCCCATTGGTATAATGTAGGGGTCCCCAAACTTGGCAACTTTAAGACTTGTGGACTTCAACTTCCAGAATTCTCCAGCCAGCTTTGCTGGCTGGAGAATTCTGGGAGTTGAAGTCCACAAGTCTTAAAGTTGCTAAGTTTGTGGGGCCCTGCTCTAGGGTGTCTCTGATCTGAACCCTCAAGGTTAACGTTATAGTGCTTCAGGCACATGACAGGAAGGAAATCTTACAACAGCCAAGACCTTGCAGCCCTGATTGTAAGGCATAGTAAGAATCTTTGCTTTTCCCCACAAGGTATCATCACCAAATCCAACCAGCTTCTCTTTCTTCATGCATATGCATACGACGGTCTGATGTTTCAACAAGATGCTGAATGCCCTACCTGCGCAGTGAGAAAGCCAGCCCGATCCAGGCACTGCGGTAAGAGTCTCGATTTAGCATTTGCCCTCCCGAGCTCCATTTTCACTGGCAGAGGCACCGCAGGCCGGTCCTGGTGGCCCCATGGGCCAGATCTAAGCACCCTGTGGGCTGGATCCAGCCCACGGCCCTTGAGTTCGACACCCCTGCCATAGATCAAAATGCTGCCATATTTGGCTTTTGACTTGGTTATGATTTCTTAACATGTTGACCCTCTTCCATTCTCTGCTCAGGTGTGTGCCGTGGCTGCGTGCATCGTTTTGATCATCACTGTGTTTGGGTCAACAACTGCATTGGCGCCTTCAACATCCGGTTCTTCCTTTGCTACCTGCTGACTTTGACCTCCATGGCTGCTTCTGTTGCAGCTGTAACGGCCAGCTTTCTCATCCAGGTGGTCCTTTTGTCAAATCTTACATTGGGACATTATACTGATGACCAAGGTCAAGAGCATCCAGTTGATACCTTCTTCCTGATTCAGGTAAATATTGACTAACTGCTGACTCGTGCATTTTTCACGAGGAGGGAGGGGATACAGAGCTGGGTTTCAGAAGCCTGTGAGGGTATAGAGTGGATTGAAGTCATGTCTGTGTCTCGGAGACTACATGAAAATATTAATAGGACATTAAATGGTTTAGAATAGAATAGAATTCTTTATTGGCCAAATGTGATTGGACACACAAGGAATTTGTCTTCGGTGCGTAAGTGTACATAAAAGATGTAAGTGATAAATCATGTTCATAGTCATCATGAATAATAAGATACAACACAGTGATAATCATAGGATATTAAATAAGCAATCAAAGCCATATGAGACTAAATAAAACAATATAAATCATAAAGATTCAAGCGACAAGGATATAGTCGTAAGTAGAAAAGAAGATAGGTAATAGGAAGGATTGGGAATAGTAATACAGAATAGAATTAGAATAGAATTCTTTTATTGGCCAAGTGTGATTGGACACACAAGGAATTTGTCTTAGTGAAAATACTCTTTGTATATATAAAAGATACATTCATCGAAAGTCAAGAATCATCAGGTACAACACTTAATAATAGTCATAGAGTACAATAAGCAATCAAATCATACTAGGAAACCATCCATATAACAACAGTCCATACAGTCTTAGTAGTTTGGCAGTGTTGTGGGAATTGGTTGTAAATGATTTTGCTTACTTTTTCATCACCATCAATCTTGAGGGCAGTTCTGTCATAAAAGCTCTCAACCAATAGAACCATTGTGTGATGTTTCCTCACAGGAGATAGCCATATGACCAAACTGCTTCAGCAGAAGGCTAAGCTACATGAGCTCTGGGGTCTCTTCTAACTCAGATTTTGTAAATGAGGTTGCCAGAAAGAATTACTTGCCAGAATTACTAGGGGGGGGTGTGTACCTGGAGATCCTGAGCACCTGGATTTTAACTCTTTCTCCCCTTCTCTTCGCAGCAACTTTTCCTGACCTTTCCTAGAATTGTATTCATGCTGGGTTTTGTCATCCTTCTGTTGGTCATACTGGGCTCCTATTTCTGCTTCATCCTGTACCTTGTACTGACCAACCAGACGAGCAACGAATGGTTTAAATCAGCAAGATATACGCACTCATACTCAGAGCAATACAGCAGACAGGAAGGCTATAGAAATATCTACTCCAAAGGAGTCTGGGCCAATCTGGCAGAAATTGTGAGGCCTCTGACGAGTCCTGTGAAGAAAAGGAAGTGAAGCCTTGCCCCTGTGGAGCTGGCAAAACAAGAGTTTGCGCCTTACAAACTTAACTTTTCATGGAATGAAGTTTTTATTGTCTACTAGACTATTCAGAAGCGGAAAATGAGTTAAGGTATTAGATTTGTTAATGTGCGCACCCAGTGCTATTTTTGTTTGCACTTTTAAAAGTTTGCCTGCTAAAAAGCCCTGGGGAGGAGGCGATGCATTGTTATTGTGGTGGTGTGATTGGTGGCAGTTTGTTTATAGACACAATTTGGCATTTTTATCCACCTATTGAGCACTTCCCAAGGACCTGGGAAAAGCAGATGTTGTTTGAGGGTGTTAAAAGATCTCATTGCGGGATTTAAGCCGTTCTGAGTCAAGCTGCCTTTTGCAATTGACTGGTGGGACTTTTGTCAATCATGTTCCAAGTGTTGTTCTGGAGGTTTTGGGATTGCACTCAAGGTGCCTATTACTGTTGGGACTATCTTCGTTCTCCTTCGTTTCTCCTTCTGTTTTTTTTATTTGCGTGCCTTTGTATTTTCTCCAGTTCTCTCTCTCCTAGTCCGCCGTCTCCAAATACTGCCATCTCCTCTATACTTGTCTTTTTATGGATTTTTACGGTTAAGTCTTGGAGTGTTATATGATGAATGCTTGTCTGTATTGTTATTACTACATATTTTATAAATTATTACATATTTTTGGTGACGTGAGTGGAGGCCTACGTCTATTTCATTTCCTGCTGCAAATTACCAGCAAGGCCCACTCCAGAGCTAGTTCTGCAGGTAACTGGAACTATGCAAAGCCCTGAACTGCATTATGTGGGTATTTGAAACTTCTAAGAAGACAATTCTATGGTTGGGTCCCTCCCATCCTTAAATTATAAGGGCTAAATTTCTGTTTGAGGCCTCTTGCACAATTCCTTTTCCTGCTACACCGACAGACATTCCTGGGAGAGAAATAACCACTGATACATTTGAAGCCTTCAGCACTCTCCTTTAATTACATCAGAATACAATAATATAAAAAAGTGTTTTGTTTAAAAAAATATTTACAAGTTAAATCAGACAATAGATAATTAAAAGCTACATGGTTGCAAAAATGTACAGTGTGGCCTTTCTGAGTATTCTGGCAATGCAAATAAAGCCACTGGTTTTCTAAAATGATAAAACCCACATTCCTATGAAAAAAAGCAAGCCGAGTTTCCTCCCACACGTGGGAACCTCTCACTGCCACGTCATTAAGTATCCCTGCACGCAATATTTTTTTTACTCTAAAGTGCTTTACTCGACAACTGCCTGGTTGCCACACCCAGAAGAGCCAGGTACTCTCCCTGACCAGAACACGTGGCCACTTGTTCATTCATCACTTGCTCAGTGAACACGGCGTGAGAAGCAGCACACAAACTGGCTCTTGGGGCGACGTCACGTGACCTGGGACCTGGGTGCAGCCAGGCTGCCACTCTGAAAAGCTTCTCCTCCCCCTCCCGGCGCCCTAGACAATCACAGCCTGAACTTCTAGGTCGTCATCCTCCTCGTGGGCTGCGATCACAAACTCCCCCGTGTGCTCCATTATCTCAATGTCTTCGGATGCCACCATGGTGACGGTGGCTTCCTCCACCTCCCCCCCGCCCTCCGTGGTCAGCACAGCCCCTTCCCCAATTGCTGAAGCCAGGGTCATAGCGACTTGCTCGGTCAGGCTCTCCGGAGTTGCTATGGCAATTGTGTCGGGGTCCACGCCCTCTGCTGTCATGGTTGAGTCATCTGCCACCGTGACATTCTGGACAATTATCTGATGGCCAGAATTGGCTTGGTTTACTATCTGTTGAACCACTTTCATTATGTGACTGTCCACCTGCACAGGGGGGAAAAAAGCAACTTAGAATAACTTTATTGTCACTTTGAATGCACATTAATCGGCATGTGTTAAAATGAAATTTAGTGGAATACAGCTGTCAAAGGGTCACCACCTCCAATATACACTACATAACCACGGCAGAATGAATGAATGAATAATACATTATGAATGTACCCACATATATGACACAGCAACAACACATTCTAGTTTGGGTGTACACATGTACAGAGAGAAAACTGATGGCATAGGGAACAAAGCTGTTACCAGAATCTGGTAGTCCTGCTAGAAATACTTTGAAACCTCCTCCCAGAGGGGAGCAAGAGAAAGAGACCCTAAACTGGGTGTGTGGGGTCCCTAACAATGCTTAGAGCTCTAAGCACAGAGTGCTTATAAGCAGCATCCTGAATAATGCAAAGCGGGCTTCCTATAATCTCCACTGTCCTTACCACTCTCTGTAGGGACTTTCTATCTGAGGCACTGCTGCCACCAAACCAAACAGTGATGCAGTTTGTTAAAAAAAAAAAAAAAACCTCTCAACCGTGGCTCTGTAAAAAGTGGCCAGAACAGAAGGAGAAAGATGTGCTCGCAGGAAATGCAGACGCTGGTTTGCACGCTTCACAAAGGGTGATGTGTGGAGAGACCAATTCAAATTGTTAGTTATCTGCAAGGTACGTTTGTCTTTGCTTATCCTGTGCATTGAGACCCAGCACTTCGGAGCAGGGTTACATCTTGCTACTTAGTGCAGTTTAAAATCTTCACTGTGGAGGAAAGCCAGTCCACACACAAGCAGTGGCTCTAAGGCTGAACTTGCAGTGCATTTTTGGATCCCAGGCCATCAATACTGACCCTCTTGTTCAACCCTAAAAACAGGAAAGGGGCTCCACCTCAGTCTCAGCACCACATTCAACTGAAATGTAGCTAATCAACAAAGGATTCATTATTTCTGTCAGGGCAATTCTAAAGTAGAAACTCTCAGTCCAGTTTATTAGGTTTGCCTCACACTAAAGGAGAAACCGGAGACCTCGGAGCAAAAATAATTTCCTATTCCCTAATATTATTCATCTTCCAAGACACTCCCACACAATCTGAAATGCAGTGAATGAGATGCAATTCCATTTCTGAGAGCCAGGCCAAATAAGAAGGGATATCCAACTTGAGGACCAGAAATCTCAATCTTGAAACTTTGTTGTGTGACTGCATTGTGTGAGATCCAGGATTGGGGGGCCGGGAAGGGACGGGTGATGAGATTAGCCACTTCAGGAGCAACCATTTACCTTTTCCCTTCACCCTCGATTCCCTTCTAATTCTTCATCCCAGATTATTACATTTATTAAGGCTTGAATTCTTAACGATAAAGGAGAAACATCCTGGAATCAGCCTTTTAATGTGCCTCTTTCTGTCCAGTTATTATTAAAAAAAATTTAAATGTACTGGCCATCCAGCTTCAGCTGGCTCCTGAAATAAACCGGGGCAGAAAGGAATTTCCTCGAAGGAAAGTGGCTGGCGGCAGACGTCCCTATACCTACCGCAAGCTGGTGGGTGAAGAGACTAAGCTAGAGATTAGCTCACTGGACTTAGCAGAGCCAAATTCATGCCACGCTCTGTTTGCCTATGGAGGTCCTGTGGCTTGGGGATTTAGCACTTGGGGGAAGGATTGGCTCCTTGAAGCGCTGAAAACAGCGATCGTTAGAAAGCCTCCTGAAGAGCAACCCACCTCGTGCCTGGTTCCTTCGATGATCTCAGCAGCTTCGCTGGTTTCCAGGTCTTCAGCAGCTGTCTTTAAGAAAGAACGCACAGCCGTTCAGAGACACTTCAGGGCTGCGGCCCCCTCCTCGGCAGGCCCAGTCCTTAGGCACTTCCTAATCTTGTCCAGGAGGGTGCACGGTGGGTCTCCACAGTTCTTGGCCCACGTTAGGCCTCCAGTGCTGGGATATTAATCGCTTTCAAAGGGCTTCCCCGGGGAGACGTGCTTACCTCAATTATGTATTCCTGTGTATCTGCCACCACTGAGGAAAACTCCACCAGGACCGTAGGGGGATCTTCCGAAATGACTGTCGCAGCCAAACGGTCAGCCGACTGGCCCTCCTCTGACCCCACTGCTTCTTCAGCTTCTTTCAAGGCAAGGAGGCAGCCACCTGGGGAAGTTGGAGGAAAACAGACAGCTCAGCAGCAATTAAAAGAACAGCAGGAAGGATTTTCCCCATTAAGGTCAACGTCAATGTGCAGAAGAGCTGCTTACCTAAATAACTGGACCCTTAAGTCATGTGGTAAAGGAGAAATCGAAGATATCACGCATGTTTTATTGCACTGTAAGTTAAGAGTTTTTAGGTCAAGGCATATTCTCCCCTTATTAGAAAGATTACCAGGGAGGATGGACAATTTTTATGTAGATTATCTCCTCTGGGACTCAAACCCGGCTATCACGCGTGGCGTAGCAAAATTCTGTGCAGCTGCAACGACCACAAGGAAAATCCAATACAGAATTAAAAGATGTTTACTGCACCAATTTCTTGTGGATATCTCTAACAATTTTTAGAGAATCTTATATTTACACACACAAACTTACCCGCTCTCCCATCATATAACCAAGGGCAAGAGCCATATTGTTTGATACTATGTATTTTATTATTATGGACCTTATTATTTATTATTAGTAGTAGTAGTAATAACACTATTGTAAATAGTGATAATTTTGTCTATTGCTGGTCTTCGACTTAATAGTTTATTATTATTATTATCAGGACCGTTAAGTCATTCCATATAGATAGTCCTCGAATTATGATCACAACGGCATCCAAAATTTCCAAAAAATAAGCAAGACATTTAAACGAGTTAGGTCCCATTTTACAACTTTTTTTTGCCACGGTTGTTAAGCAACCACTGCTTAACAGTGAATTACTTATCACTTAATCACTTAACCGTTCTTAGGTGAGCCTGGCCTCCCCCATTGACTTTGCTTCCTGGAGGCCAGTTGAGAAGGTTAGAAATGGTGATCCGCATCTCCCCAGGGCAGTGCAACTGGCACAAACATGGGCCAATGGTTAGGCACTCAAAATTTGATCACGTGACCAGAGTCAGTCATTAAGTGTGGAAACCTAAGTCACTTTTTTCAGTCTTTTGAAACTTCAAATGGCCATTAAGTGAATGGTTGTAAGTCAAGTCATCTGTATCAAGGCACACCAGATTTATTGCATTGCTATATGCAAATTAACTTTTTTTTTTAAAAAAAAAAATCTAAATATTTTGCTGTGCATTAACATAGTAAGTAAGGCTCAAGATTTTTCCACATCTTCAAAGCCTCTTTACTTACCTTCCCCTGGGACTAAAAATGCTTCATAGCAGCAGCTCCGTAGCACTTGAAAGAGATCAGGGGACAGAGACAGACGGAAGGGCAACGAACCCAGCTTCTCTACTGGAAGCCAGGGGAGAAGTAGGAGCACACACACCTATCTCTGAGACAAGCCATCCTCCATCTCACCTTTGGTCCTCAGGTGCCGATTGAGGGTGCCATGCTCCGCAAACCCACGGCCGCATTTGTAACACTTGAATGGCTTCTCGCCCGTGTGGTGACGGATGTGGCGCACCAAAGAGCCCT
The DNA here is from genome assembly GCF_900518725.1 of Notechis scutatus. Next base: position 160,270 of record NW_020717189.1, on the reverse strand, counting down.
TTTCCCGAAAGCCTTGGTTACAGAACTGGCAGACGAACGGCTTTTCGTCCAGGTGCGTTCGGAAATGAACCTGCTGTGCATTCTGTGGGAAAGAGGACCGTGTGAGTCAGCTTGAATACCACAACTGTAGTAGCTACTGAGATCCTATGGATGGCGCTAGATGCTAGCAGCAAACTACAGTGTTTAAAACCTATATGGGGCCTCTTGGCTACTTGCATGATTTCATTCCCTATATCTTGGTGAAGGTGGGAAGTCCCGGACTTTCCAGACATATAGGTGATCTCATTTATTAACATCACCACTAGTATTAAGGATTGGTTGGGAGGTTGCACCCATGTGGGATCTATTCTCCAATCCAAATACTGTATATATGTTACTCTTCCTTGCTTGCAAAAATGGTATAAAAGAATAAACGCTGCCCAGGCAGTCGGACATCTTGGCACCCTGCACAATGACTGATCTTTGAAATCCATCACACAACTGCTGGTTTTCCAAAACTGATTTTTAAAAACCGATATATTCCCTTCCTAAACCCGCACCAAAAAAAAAATGCAATTCAGTTTCAGGCCAGAAACTTCCTAACTTTCTGGAGCAAGTGCAAATAATCTTGCTGGAACAGGTATCGCCGAGCACCCTTTGGGTTTTTATGGGTGGAAGGATGGGTAGATGGATAGACAGATAGACAGACAGGTATGTCTAAAAAACCCGATGCATCATGAAATGGCCATAATTTTCTTATTGAGTGGGGAGTTGGTCAGACTACAGGAGTACAGTCCAAAACAGTCACCACTTTCATGAGATTCCCGCTTCTGCTTTCTGATAGAAATCAGTTGATCAGGGCTATGATATCAATACTAAGACAGACTAACATCTAAGATAGACAGGTTCAGCAACAGTTAAGGCTCAAACACACAAAGTCTTAGGAAACAGGGATCCCCAAAGGTACGAAGCTCCTACCTTGGTCTTGTACCTCTTCCCGCATTTGGGGCAAGGATACGGCCGCTCGTCAGAATGCACTCGCCTGTGCCCCTTCACATGTGCAATTGTCTTATACAGCTTGCCACACTCCCCACAACGGAACCGCCGTTCGTTCACATGCACTTCCTGATGCTTTTTCAACAAGTATCCTTTGGTGAATTCTTTGCCACACTCCTCACATGTAAAAGACTTGTAGTCTTTTTTTTTTTGTTTTTTGGTGGGGGGGGGGGGGGGGGGGGGGAAGAAGAAATAAAAGGAGATAGTACACACACAAAAATGGTTACAAATGGAAAACCCAGGACTTTTATCAACTTTAAAGATGAGTTTCTATGGGCCTGTTCAACAAGGCCTGGCCAAGCAAGCATGACTGCACTACCTACATTCCTCATAAACCAAGACAAAGGAATGTCTACGGAGATTCTCAGTCATCCAAACAATCCTGGTTGTCCCAAAGGTGCTTTTTCAAAAGGCAACTGGACTTTGTTTTTTCCTTGAAGATGTTTCGCTTTTCATCCAAGAAGCTTCTTTGGTTCTGACTGAATGGTGGAGAATGGAGGGATTTATATTCCTTGCCGTCATCTGCTCATTAGGACTCTTTCTGAGAGTCACTGAGGTCACCAGAAAAAAACAACTAATGACCAACTGCAAGGATATATAAATTCTTCCATTCTCCACCATTCAGTCAGAAGTGAAGAAGCTTCTTAGATGAGAAGTGAAACATCATTAAGGAAAAACAAAGAAAGTCCAAATACCTTTGGGACAAGACAACGGAACAGTTATCTGATGGTGTCTGATTGCTCTAAACCAGAGGTCCTCAAACTTGGCAACTTTAAGACTTGTGGACTTCAACTC
>NW_020717189.1:137366-158040 GCF_900518725.1 Notechis scutatus | reverse complement strand
GGCTTCAAAGTTTGAGAAAACTGCTTAGTTCAAGCAGACAACTACATGTTTAGCTCAAACATAAACCTGGTATCTGGCTGTGCAGCAACTAGATTTAAAACTGCTCCTAGCAGTAAGTTTTTTTGCACCAATAGAAGCTAGCAAAACTCATCTGGAGAAGTTAGTACGCAAAGGGCAAAAGCCAAAATAGGAATTTCAACAGGAACAAACACAAAGTCCCAAAATTTTGATAGGAAGCTTCAGGGGCTTCAAAGACACCAAAAAGGAGAAAGGTCTGGGATCTTGATGGATAAATACGAACTTACAAAGTGATATAACCACAAAGAAAATATGATTAGCTGAATCAACAGAAAGACAGAAGGGTCAGAATCAAAAGAACTCATTATTCCTCTTTATTCTGCATTGGTTAGACCCTATTTAGAATACAGGAAATCCTTGATTTACAACCACCATTGAGTGTGTAATTACAGCCATAAGTCATGCCAGTCATTAAACAAATCTCCACGTGACTGCACCCACTTTTATGACTTTTGCAGTGTTTTGTTAGGCAAATCCATTTGCAGGGAGTAAATGCCAGTTTCCAGCAAAATGAATGGCTGTAAGTCGAGGCTTGCCTGGACTGCCTAAAAAGCATCTTTAACACACAAAAACAACCCCAGGGAAGGACTTTGCCTGCAGGACCCTGGAGGAAGAGGCCTCGCAGGATGTCATTTTACCTAGATGTCCACTGATGTGGAGGTCGAGACTGCTCTGCTCCTTGAAGGTTTCGCTGCAATAAGGGCACGCGTGTCGCTTACATTCATGGGTCGCCTCAGGATCTGGCTATGAAACAAAGGGAGCCCAGCATAAATTACTTGCGCATTTGACCAAGAGATTACAAGAGAAAGTTAAAGCAAACTCAAGAGTCCCGTTCTGATACGCAGCCCTACCAACACAGCCCAACACAGTACAGACCATGAAAGACACGCTTGGCAGCAAGCCAAGCAGGCTGCATTTAAAGGAAGAAGGATGAACTTACAGCTTCTAGGTGCTCAATTTCCACATACTGCTCTTCACACAATTTCTCAGATGTTTCCACCTCTTTGTCCTTTAAGTCCTCAGCAGCTCCAGCTATGCCGTTTTCATCGGACTTGGCACTCTCCTCTATGGAAACCCGCTCGATCACAATTCCAGAATTCCTCATGGCTTCTCGCAGTAAGTTCTCATTGTCCTCTCGGTCTGGGGACAGTTCCTCAAGACTGGACGACTGAAGGAAATAAGGGTGCAGCAACAATGACTGCTAATGCTTGAACCTGCCTCAGCTTGAACCTCTAAGAACGAACCATCCTTGACTCCATTTGCTGAGAAAGGCATCGTTTACGAGAGGTCAAGTGAAATACAGTAATGCAAAGCCAGAACTGAAATTCACACGCCAAAATCCCCAAGTCTAACTTTCTCTCCCTTAGGTGCCTCCTGGTGCTGCCCCCCCACCATGTCCAATCAAATTCAAAGAAGATGTTTTTCGAACAGTCGCTCCAAGTGTGGGTTGGCATGCAGCTGCATTCTGTTCCCAGCTGGTTGACTGTGGAGCAGCGTCTCAGGGAGAGGCAGTGAAATTTTCGTTTCCCTCCCATCCTCCCCCTTCCCATTCAGTCCCCCTAGAATTCATGGCATTCATTGGCACCGAACGATAGCAAAGCACAAGCGTGAGGTGACAGCTGACAGCTAAGCGGGAAGAAAAAACTTGAACCTAGAATCCCACAAGTTGCCAAAAGCTGTTCTTTCCTATCAACATTTCTCATAGTTTTGACTTCAGGAACCCGTCGAAATGTCGTTCTCCTTCCTGACTTATGTCTGGAGCTCTGAGAGTTTTATTTGGCCGGCTTAAGTTTGAAATGCACTGCAGATCCTTCACAAGATGAACCTCAAGCAGCGAGTTGTTATTATGGGCTTTCTGGCACAATGACCAGGGTAGGAAGCATCCCTTCTCCTGGGTGTTACAAGATCATCTCTCACCCACCCACAGATTGCACTAACCTCTTGTCCTAATGCCTTGGTTTCCGAGACGGGGAGCTCCTGCATCTGGACATGGACCTCATGGAGGACATTCCCTTTTGCATCCGTCACCAGGTGGATTACAGGGGAGGTCTCCACGGACGGAGCTGCCAGCGAGGGGATGGCTTCACTGCTGGAGTTGCTAGCCCCTTCAAGAAAAGCAGCGCATAGCTAAGAGCGCCATCAGAGACTGAGTTCAAGGGAAGAAAGCAAAGCCAAGCACTTCAGTCGCTCCCTCTGGCTAAGTTGGGCTACTGCCCTGCCAGAGGCACACAAGGCAACCCGAGCCTTCAGAGGATGCTTTCACATGAACTTTAGGGGATGCCAGCGCGGTTCTCTGATGGACCAGAGATTAATGCTTGCCTAAGGCTTCATTACAAGTTCATGGCAGAATCCTGACACGGTGCCGGACTGTACTTGAACTAGGAGAAGGTAAACCCCAAGAGATCTCCCCAGAGGCCCAGACCTTGTACGAAGCCTGGCTAAGCATGGAAAACTAGTTTATAGTACAGAGTGTTGGGCTGACAAGGGTTAATTTTGGGCCATGTCTCTTCATTCCTTGACCTGCCTGTGCATCAATTTGAGTAAGTGGATACTGAATTACTACATGTTCTATACTTGCACAACATGCCGAAATCAAATTTCCTGGGTTCACACAGCACATTAACAAAAACAGTCCATGACACTGGCCACTACTGTGGCTAGATGTGTAAAGATCCGTCCCTGCTGAAATGTGTGTGGTGTCCTCCAGAGTGCTCTGCGTGACCCAGGGCTTATTTCTGTTCTGTCTTGGTCATTAGCATCAATCAAAATCCGTCACCCTTTATTTTTTGGTGCTATTTATTGCCTCACTAATCTCTTCACCTGAAGCCCTGGCAACGTGCTTCCTGAACCTAAAGCCTCCTTCCATAAATGGCGTGATTAGGACAGCCAGTTCTTTCAGCATCCCATTATGGAAACTGGCAGAAGACAGACCCTCCAAGTCCATTTCTGGTGTGCAGACCGATGACTCTGGGTAGGCAAGATCCAGATTTATGGGGTTTTCGGAATGCATGCTCAATCCAAATGGATCTGTTTCATCAGTGTCTTACCACTGTGTTGTCCCAGGGTTCACTTCCTCTGTATAGATGTCCAAATCACAATTTCCTAACTCCTCCTTTCATTCTGAATAAAACAGGCCTTTTCTATCAGGTATTATACCAGAGGTCTCCAAACTTGGCAACTTGAGACTTGTGGACTTCAACTCCTAGGACTCCTCAGCCAGCTATACTGGCTGGAGAATTCTGGGAGTTGAAGTCCACAAGACTTAAAGTTGCCAAGTTTGGGGACCCCTGCATTATACTAATTGGGCCGTTTTTTTCCTTCCTTTCTTTTGTGAATTAATGTTTCCTCGTTTAGTGATATTCCACTGAATCATAATTCATAAATAATTCCTGTAAATCGGGGGGTTTCAAACTTGACAGCTTTAAGATGTGTGGACTTCAACTCCCTGAATTCCTTTTCTCCAGTCATGTTAGCTCAGGAATTCTGGGAGTTGAAGTCCACAAGTCTTAAACTTGCCAAGTTTGAAGACCCTCGATGTAAATTATTACTGCATCAATATTCTGGGCCCATCCTCACATCTGATGCCAAATTGTATCAATTCTATTCCACCCCCCCTCCACCCCCCGAAAGGCAAGGCAGAGCCATATGGATAAGAGCAGGGGAGGCCTTTTCACTGACCTGAGGCTACGTCCTCTTTGCTAACAACTATTTCTTTGTTCATATTGAAACGGATTTTCTCAGTGCATGGCGTTAGGGATTTCAAATGTCGAGTCAAGGCTCCTGATTCCCGGAAGCTTTTCCCACATTTCTTGCACTTGTAAGGACGCTCATCTGGAGAAACCAAAGGAAAGTTACTTTGTAGAAAAACATGGCTCCACTGTCTCTTAGGTGAAGTTTCTGCTGCCAACCGTTCAGAAAAGGGTAAATTTGCTGGGAGACCTATATATAGCTTTTCAACAGTAGGAGCATGGAGGACAAGGTAATGCTTAAGCATCAGGAATTAATCCCGGAATCCTTTTATGCAAATCCCTCATCCTAGCTGTTTAAATACCATTTAACCCCCAATGTCTTCCCCTGTGCTCTTTTTAGTCCTACTGTTGAACGTTGCTCAATAACCAAGTCCTCTCTTTACCTGTGTGACGACGATGATGTCGGATCAGCGAGCCCTTGGTCCTGAAAGATGTCCCACATAACTTACACTCGTAGTCCTTCCTGCTGCTGTGAGTGATCATGTGAGCCTTGAGAATGCTGGCCTAGAACCAAAGGACACAAAGGTTTATGGTGCTGCCAGACATGGGGCTAGTTTTAAGAACACGACACTTCAAACTATAACGCTGTTGCCTTTTCTTACCCAGAGGCAAGAACTGTTGTATCTCAATAGCATCATCTTATTTATCATTTATCTAACAGTACCATGAGCATTGCTAAAATCCTTAACATACCGTCTTAAATGTCTTGTGGCATAATTCACAGACGTAACGACCTTCCTTATTAACCAGCAGTTTAACTTTGATAAGTTCCAGAGAAGCACCTTCCCCTGGGCCTTCTGGATTATTCTGAGTAATTCCACCATCTTCATCACTGTGGCCATTGGGGCTTTCAAAGACATGATCTTCACCTACAACAACCTCCTTGATTTGCCCACTACCTGCAAAGAGGCCCAAAGCCAGTTAGATTCTTTAGAGAATATCATGTTCCATAACCAGCTATTGCTACTTTTTGGGTGGCCATATTGGACAAACACCCCCTCCCCCCATGATGGAGTTTCTGCCATTCAGACTGAAGAAAATCCCTCTGTAGGCCTTGGCAGAACACGAAGGGTTGTCAGTAGAGAAAGCACTTCCATGCAATGTTCATATGAATTTACTCTGGATCACATCAAAATCAGTAGACAAATAACATTCTGTGAATCTACCAATACATTTCATCTCATCTCATCTAACAATCAGACATTGTTCTGAAAAGCAACCATTGTTCTATTCCAGCAACCACTTGCACTTCGATGCTCAAGTTTCAGCAGGAGAAAAGGACCTGGATGACTCCTACCCATTCATTCCACTTTAAACATAAAGTGGTCTAAGAATGTTCTGTCATATCTTTTCTAAATTAAAAAAGCTTTAAATCTTTATTTTTCTTCAGGAAAAAATAATTTTTGTTTTCTCTCTCCTGGGTTTTCCCCAGTTCCCAATAACCTTAGACCAACATAGATTTACAGAACAACTTTAAGATATTATTTATCTTAATAATTCGTAGCATGACATTTTCCTTTTCACTGCACTTTGTGTGAAGAGCATGTTTTTATCTAACCTTCAGAGGACCTGACTTTTGACGGTTACGTTTATTCAAAATAATGGAAAATTACCAAGTCACAACAAATTGCTGCACATGGCACCATACCATTTATCTTTTAATCCATCACTGCCAGCATTGATTGACAGCAGCAACATTTCAAGAGGATTCCTTCCTAAATGCCAGGAACTGAATCTGGGATCTTTTGCATGAAAAGCACTCACTCTTCCTCCGTTACACTCCTCCCCCTTAAACTCTTGCAGCAGGCTTACTGATTGCCTAAAATAACTTTTAAGTGGCTGGTAGACCTACCTACAATTTCAGGTACATGGCCGATTTCTTCTGTTATTGGAGCTGCTTCAACAACTATATGAGCTACAGTTATAGCTGCTTCAACTGGCGAAATCACCTGATGGAACAAATGGAGCTTTAATATGAAAATACCTCTTGTGGTAGGGATGTTCCAAAATATATTTTTAATATAAAATTTACAATGCTGGAAGTGGTAAAAGCATCTCCCATGTCTTATGCTAATGTTTCTTCTAAGGATGAGGTGATGCATTTTGCAACCATTACCCATCTGAGCCTACAAAAGCTACAATTTATCCAGCTTGCAAACCCACCCACCCCCAGCCTGGTCCCCAGAGAGATCACATGTCCTGCAAGCTTAGATGCTGCCTCCAGAAAACTTGCCTGGGTTGCTGCTGCGGTTGCATCCTGAGGTCTCTGGCAAATCTTCTGCAGCTTGTGCTGCACAAATTCTTCCAAAGAAGTGAACTCGGACTGGCAGCGACCACATTTGTGCCTATCATCTTCATCTAGAAGGCAAGAAAATAAGGACCCTGTCACACTTTTTAAGACAGCGTGAAAAGGAGATTCCCAAATAACCAATCACAGCAACTGTATTTGTTTGGACCTTTACAAGCTTGGGATAATAAAAGAGTAGCAACAGCTTAAACAACTGTCAATTATTCCAAAGCAAACCGTGGAGCTAATGCCTCTGAAAGAGCATCTTTTCAAGATCCGGCCTAAACAATCAGAAACAAGCTCAGGCCAGGCTGGGATTCAGTCTCCCAAAAGGGGTGCCTGAGAAAGGCTCCCTTGCCAGCCACCCCTATACAGCCCCAGAAAGAGTCGGAAGAGCATCTCCTCCTATTGGACAGCCATCTAATCAGAAACAGTAGAGTTCTCCTGCCAGAGCAGGGGGTTGGACTAGATGACCTCCAAGGACCCTCCAACCCTGTCACTGTTAGCTTCCTGGCACCTGCACCAGCCCGGTTGGGGGTGGGGGGGAGAAATCCATGCTCAAAAGCAGGGAGGCCCTCAGCAGAAAGGGCCAGGCACCCCCTACCTACCCTGGAAGGCTCTTTTCTCGGGGCTACGCCACCCCGGGGAAGCGGCGCCGTCCCCTATTCCCTGCTTGCCCCTTGGCCCATCTGCCTGCGCTCTCTCCTTCCGCCCCCACAACACCCCTGCGAGGTAGGCCGCCGCAGAGAGCAACTCTTCGCAGCTCGAGGAACCGACCGGGGCTGCGCCTCGCCGCCAGACCGACGACACACACCCCCCCGGAAGGTTCCGTATAGAATTGAGCCGCCGCCGCTTCGATCCGGCCCCATGACGTGGATGGGAGCCGCCGCCGCGGCGCCTTTCGCCCCTCAGAAGACAGGCCCGTCCCCGCGGCGAAGACGAGGCGCCGCTTCTCCCGGAAGGCCCTGAAACACCGTCACTGAGCGGCGCCTCCCCCGCCTTCCTCCGGCCGGCAGTACCTTCTTCCTCGAAAGGCGTCGGGAGGCTGAGGAAGGTGGCGGCGGCGGGAGACTGAGGGAGGCCGCCCGCCGCCGTCGCCTCAGCAGCGCCCTCGCGTCCCCGTGGCCCAGCTGCCGTAAGCCCCGCCGGCCCAGCGCCCGTTGCCATCGCGGCTTCCATGTCGCAAGGCGCCGCAACCACCAAGATGGCGGCTTTACGGCCGTGTCGTCATAACAACGGGCCGGCGCTGCGGGGAAGCGGGCTCACTCGAGCCTCGTCGCAGTCCCAGCGGGCAGGCGCGGCCGGGCAGGCGCTCAGCCAACGGGAAGACGAGGACGGCTCACCTGCGAGGGCGGGGCCTGCACGGCGTTACAGCCAACGGCTCGGCCAACCGGCGCGCATTTTCTCCCCGGGCAGCCAATCAGCGGCGCCGGGTCCGGTTTCCGGAGGTTTCGCCAGCAGAGCAAGAGGCGGCCCTGTCCCGCCTCCCAGCCAATCAACCCGGCGGGAGCTCGTGAGGCGTTGAGGCACGGCGCCCGTCCTCTCATCCGCCGTCCCACGATGGCGGCCAAGGAGTGCCGGCGGCTGGACGCGGCGCTGGCCCGGCAGCTGCTGTCCCAGACGGAGGCGATGCTCTTCGACTGCGACGGCGTGCTGTGGCGGGGCGAGGCGGCACTGCCTGGCGCGGCCGAGACGCTGCACCGCCTGGAAGCGCGCGGCGCGAAGCGGCTCTGCTACGTGACCAACAACTCCTCACGGACGCGCCAGGCCTACACCGAGAAGCTGCGGCGCCTGGGCTTCCCGCCCGCGGAGCCCGGCCAGGTCTTCGGCTCCGCCTACTGCGCCGCGCGGCACCTCAGCCGCGCGCTCCCGCCGGGCGCCGCCGCCTACGTGCTGGGCGGGCCGGCGCTGAGCGCGGAGCTGGAGGCGCTGGGCGTGGCCCACCTGGGCGTCGGCCCCGCCCCCGAGCCGGGCTCCGCCCACTTCGGCGCGCGCGCCCCGCTGGACCCCTCGGTGCGCGCCGTGCTGGTGGGCTACGACGAGCACTTCGCCTACGGCAAGCTCTGCCTGGCGCTGCGCTACCTGCTGCGGGGCGACGGCGACGGGCGCGGCTGCCTGCTGGTCGGCACCAACCGCGACAACCGCCTCCCGCTCGAGGGCGGCAGCGCCGTGCCCGGTACGTGGCGGCCGCGGGGGACGGAGCCCCTTTGCAACCCGCCAGTAGCCAGAAAAGAGGGGGGGGTCAAGTAAAGCCGGGGCGGTGGAGTTCTGAGCAACTCGTGCAGGCAGTCCTCGACTTAGGACCACGGTTTATGTTGCTAAGCGAGGCACTGGTGCAGTGACACTTTGACCCGTTTTACGACTTTCCTTGCCACAGTGAACCATTAACACCGGGGTCCCCAAACTGGGCAACTTTGAGACTTGTGGACTTCAACTCCCAGAATTCTCCAGCCAGTCTTTCTGTTGATTCAGCTAATCTTCTTTTTTCTTTTTTCAGCTAATCTTCTAATTTTCTTTGTGGTTATATCACTTTGTAAGTTCATATTTATCCACCAAGATCCCAGACCTTTCTCCTTTTTGGTGTCCTTGAAGCCAACTATCAAATTTTGGGACTTTGTGTTTGTTCCCGTTGAAATCCCTATTTCTGGCTTTTGCCCTTTGCGTACTAACTTCTCCAGATGAGTTTTAAGATCCCTGCGTTAATATCCAGATGCAGTTTTGCTAGCTTCTATTGGTGCAAAAAAACTTACTGCTAGGAGCAGTTTTAAATCTAGTTGCTGCACAGCCAGATACCGGGTTTATGTTTGAGCTAAATATGTAGTTGTCTGCTTGAACTAAGCAGTTTTCTCAAACTTTGAAGCCAATTCTTCATTTTGGTCCTGGTCATTCATACCCAGGCAGCAGTAATTGTGTAGTATCCTCTCCCGATCAACCCAGAGCTTAAAATTAGGTGTGGGGGAGTTCCCTCTTCTCCTGCATCCGTCCACAGGGCTGTTGCTGTCACAGGCCAAATCAGAGCCCTTGGAAGACTGGAGTGTTTCTTTCTTTGCCTTAGCATTTAATCTGCATGGCTCTTAATCTGATATTCCACATGTTTAGAGCAGAGGTCTCCAACCTTGGCAACTTTAAGACTTGTATACAGACTTCAACTCCCAGAATTGAAAGCTGGCTGAGCAAAGCTAGCTGAGGAATTCTGGGAATTCTGGGAGTTGAAGTCCACAAGTCTTAAAGTTGCCAAGGTTGGAGACCTCTGCATTAACAGAAAACTAGCAACCCTGATGGTGTTAAAGTGAATCTGGCTTCTCCCGTTGCTTCTCAGGAGGTTGCAAAGGGTGACCACGGCCAACGGTCATATGTGTGAGTCAATTGCCAAGCATCCGAAATTTGATCAGGTGACCGTGGGGATGTTGCAATGGTTGTAAGTGTGAAAGACTGTCCTAAGTCACTTTTTTTTCCAGTGCCGGTGTAACTTTGAACTAAGTGTCACTAAGTCACTAAGTGAACTGTTGTAAGTCGAGGACTACCTGTACTTGGGCCACTCAGAAGCCTCTTTGGCTCAGCTAAGGCTCCGAGGCTCTGCTCACATCTCTTGCCTTCCCACTAGTAAATTCTTAGCTTGATCCAGTGACTTATACGCTAAACCTCTTTCAGTTTAATCCTAAGAGGGAAAGGCATAACAATCCTTAAACAACCTTATACTAATTATACTGGGAATAGACTTTCTTTCTTGGAATTGTGTTAGTAGAAGCTGCATACAGCCCCCTCCCCCAGCAATAAAGCCCCATTCACAGGTCCTGGATTAAAGCCACGTGTAGAGTAATAATCATTTATTATTCTTTAATTGGTTTATATCCTGCTGTTCCATCCAGTATTCGTGATGTTCAAATATAAGTAAATACCATTTAGAACAGACTTTGGGTCTAATCGGGCATTTAACAAGCTATCCTATCCCAGTTCCACCGTTTGTGTTGTTACAAAACATTCCATGCATGGCTAAGAAGATGGAGAGAGTGATGTGCACGTGAGAATATTAAGTATTCTGTGCTTGAAACATTGGCAATGCCTAAGGAAAAGCAGGGAACGGCACATGGATGTGTCTTGGGTGGCACATGGAGTAGGAGAGGAGAGAGAGGCCTTCACCTACATAAGACCACTTAGATTTTGTTTTACCCAGAATAAATATGTCCTTGGTTCAACTAGATGATAGTCCACCCAGGACCTGCCAAATGCAATTTGTTTATTTCAGGCTCAAAAACAAAATTTCCCATTTTGTGTATACATGTTCTTTTTTTCCCTGGGATAATAATACTTATCACATAACAGAAATAGGGTTCTGTCCACAGAAACTTAAATTCTGTGGTCCTGAAGCCTGTTCATCCATTGCATCGTGGTTTTTCATTGCTCAGCTGATGTTTGGAATGATAATTGTGGCATCCATGCAGTGGTGGGATTCAGCCAGTTCACACCACTTCAGGAGAACCAGTTATTAACTTTCTGAGCAGTTTGGTGAACTGGTTGTTGGAAGAAATCATTAGGGCAGAGAACCGGTTGTTAAAATTATTTGAATCCCACCACTGCATACATGCATTTCCTTCTAGTGTTGCCATCACTCCCTGGATCTGGGAATGTGCTGACTTTGGATCCGAAGCTGAAAAAGGCTTTTGGAACAGGCATAGCTGCAAGCACACCACTTCTACAGTCCCTCCATTAAGAAGTGGCATTTCTTCTGGGATGGCATGGTGGCCATGAAATCCAGCACAACAAAAGTTTGAGCGAAGGCAAGGCAGGCAAAAGTTGTGTCAACTTCAGGCCCGAAGGGGCAGGACATCCCCAACTTCAGCCATATAGGGTTTTATTTTTTCCTAGAGCAAAGTAAAGACATATGACCTGCTCTGGTTTGCACCAGTTCCTCGCTACTGCATCTGCCCAACCCCCCACCCCACCCCCTTTGCTTGCTGATTTCTTCATTTTTTTTCTCTTTTTGGTCTTTCTTCCTTTAGGGACGGGCTGCCTTGTCAAGGCAGTGGAGACAGCTGCAGAGCGGGAAGCCTTCATTGTGGGCAAGCCCAGCCGCTTCATGTTTGAGTGTGTGGCCAGCGAGTTTAAGATTGACCCTGCGCGCACAATCATGGTTGGTGACCGCCTGGACACAGACATCCTCATGGGCAACACCTGCGGCTTGACCACCCTCCTCACTCTCACCGGGGTCACGACCCTGGATGAGGTTAAGGGCCACCTCAACAGCGGCTGTCCTGAACGCAGAAACCTGGTCCCTGATTATTACGTGGATAGCATAGGGGACCTCCTCCCTGCTCTCACCGATTAAGGAAGGGAGATGCTCTGCAGAGGTCTTTCTTCACCCCCAAGGCACCTGCAGTCTCTTCAGGCTGGTAGTATTTTCTCAGTTACTGCGGTGCACACAATTGCTGCTTGCAAAAGTAAGATGATTTTCGTGCACAACATTCAAATTGAGTTCTCTGTTTACAAATTCCTGTTTTTAAAAATGCACTTTGAAAGAAAGAGGGAAGTGTGTGTGTGTGTCTATCAGCTTTCAGACACATCAAGCTGTGTCTGGCTGGTGTTCAGGTATCAGGGTGGAGGCCTGTTCAGCTGAGCTGAAGGACTGAGCAGGCTTCTGTTTAAACCTTGCACTGTGGTGTTTTGTAATGCAATCTTTGGAAATTCAGGGAATTGAGCAGTTTTAAGGGCAGCTGCTCTGGTATCTGAGACTAGATTTTAAGATTGGTTTTTATGATTACTTGGGTTCTGGGTCAGATATTTCAGGGGAATGGAAATCATTGTGTATCCATTCGTAATGTTTTTGCTCCTGCCCAGTGGCATTTGCACTGCTTTATATGCAAAACAAGAAATACACCATCAGGCTTCATATGTTTCTCTAGACATTCTTTAGAATTTCTGATTATGGTACCTATTTTAACAGCATATTGCAAATTGGTTTTATTGGTCAAACATGTAACAAAAGTCCATCATTCAGAAATCAGATTGAATCGTATTTGAATTACTTGACTAAATGTCAGGATAGAATGCTGAGTTCATTTGTCAGTCAGTTGATAGTAGGAATTCTTCATGGCAACAGTGAATTTACTAGCATTTTGTTCTTCAGTATCTTAAATACATGCAGGTTTTTTTTTTCTTAAAGCCATTTTGAAGTCAGTGTTGATGAAGCAACTATATTAACATATTTAGTGCTTCCTATTGGAATCTTCTGAGTTGTTGATAGGACACAAGAAAAATCTTTTGCAGATCTTTCTTGGCACTTGCTGAAAACAGATGTATGAACCATTTTTGCCTTGTCGGTCTGCAGTAAACATGATTGCACTTTTCAGGTGCTCAGGTAGTTTTCTTGCAGAATCAGTTGCCAGATTGTCACCTTTAAAAAGTATGTAGACAAAGACTTTAAAAAAATGGGAACCAAGGAAAGATACTTCTTTTTTTGCTTCAAATGTATTTCAGTTATCTTGCATGGGCAGCATTTTCAATATTGAAGGTGCTTGAAATTTCTCACTTTTTCATACAGCAATAATTGCATTATCTATAGTGATTATAGATATACATTCTGTGATTATAAATTACATTAATCTCTCCACCGCTTTCGAAGTGCTAAAAGATAGATGATTACGTCTTCAAATAATTTTTCTCTTTTTTTCTTTTAAGTTTATCAGCTTTTTATTTGTAAGTCTAAAAAATTGTTCTCTTTTGATTATGTAAACTCTGTGAACCAATAAAAAGAAAAGAAAATGGATCTCTTGGGAGGACTTGTTCTGAGACAGTTCCAGAGAGATTCAGGACCATGTCAAATCTACATTAAATGCTTAGATGGTCAGAGCAGTTGCTCAAACAAGCTGGCCACAAAGTGGAACCGGCCATCTGCTTTCATTGTATCTTTTCTTAACAAGCTGCACTGTCAAATTCTCAAGTGGGCACTGTAAAACTGCTATCTAACTTCAGTCCAGACCTTGAGTCACATTAAACATAACGTTTGCTTCCTTTTTGTGTGTCTCATCTTTTCATTTTACACTAAAGGAAAACTTTTTTTTCCCTTAGGAGTATTTTAAATGAGACCCCCAAGGCACCCCTACATATATTGATTTATTGATAGGTTGGGTAAGGAGAAACCATTAGGCAAAACCTGGAACAGGGAAACCTGGAACCTGGTTACAAAGATAGGCATTTTACTGCTTCTATTTGATTGGTTACAACACAGCAAGGCACTCAATGTGAACCATATGGAACATTCTCCTTCCAGAAGTTAAGTGTACCCTGGTACTGCTGGCCTTTCATAAGGCCCTAAAGACTTGATCCTTTGCCCAGGAAGCCCCCACTGTGTGTGGTCCATATGCAGTTCAAAATTCAGGTGGTCATTTTTATAGTCTAAAGCAGGGGTCTCCAACCTTGGCCACTTTAAGACTTGTGGACTTCAACTCCCAGAATTCCCCAGGCTGGCTGAGGAACTCTAGGAGTTGAAGTCCACAAGACTTAAAGTAGCCAAGGTTGGAGACCCAGAGCTAAAGCCCTATAGTCTAAAGGGATGGGGCCAAGGTAATTTTGAGATCACCTTTCCACATAATTTCTGCCCATCCTGCTAGATCTGGCCAGGGTTGGTATGTTCTAGCTCCTCTTTATGTATGGTCACCTGGTAGAGGCTGGGTCTCTTATGGTGCCTATCTTTCAGCACAGCTCTCCCCCCCCCCCCTGTCCCTCCCCAGATACCAGCCCTTCTCCCTGTTGGCCTTCAGAAAAACGGTGATGACCTGGCTTTTTCATCAGGCAGTGGGGTAAGGAAGTTGATGGACAAGGTGTAGAATGGTTGAAAGATGATGGTGAGAATTCTCAAGGGCTCAACTTGGCTTGTTATAAATTATCTCGGCCCATCCGTCTCCTGTGAGACCATAGTTTTCCATGTAACCCATCCCCCAAAGGAAGCAAGGTTTGAGTCAAGTCGTAATTTGTTGAACTGCATCCAGGATTATTGTGCTTCTCAGCATATGGGGTCTTTCTTCCCTTAACATCTCCCAACAACTGTTTACGTGCCTTACTCCAAAGGACTGTTCTAGGAAGGCTTTAACAAAAGCTTGCAATAATTAACAGCATGAATAAAAGAAATGTGGAAAATGGAAGTTGAAGTTGGGAATTTTCTCCTCCCCCAAGGAACATCAAATGAATTGCAAACTCCTCCATGAGGGTGTTTGTGAGTCGATACAGTAAAAATAGTGTTTGGTCGCAGGCTCTGATGAGTCCAACAAGTTCAATTGCTGCTGCAGCAGGACAGACTTCTGGCAAGAAGGAAGATTCCAAAACGGCACGAAAAGAATAAGCAGAATATCTGGCACACCTTTCTCCTGCCTTGGAGACGGGGGCCTCCAGAGGAGAAGAATCAAGTCCAGATTTTCCATAGGGACATAAATGGCTCTGGATCTGGAAGAGATCTGTATTTTACTGGAGTTAGAACACTCCTTGCAACCCACAATAAGAAGTCTAGATCAAAGGGATCTTCTCATCTCCCCCTCCATCAGCCAATTCCAAATGAATTCTATCTGAAACCCAATACATGCTAGCATCCAATTTACACCCCAGGTCCCTTCCCAAAAAATGCCCTTCCCAACCGGCATATGGTCACTGAGTAAAAAGGCACGTTCAGTAGTCATGAACCCCAGTTGTGCCCCACCTACTCCCCAAAGGAACTAAGAAGCAGTTCCAGAAGCCAAATAGATTTGTTTGAAGCGGGGAATTTGGGAAAACAAGATTATAAAGCAAAGGGTTGCACTGGTGTCTTTATCAGCAAAGGAACTTTGTGGCCAGACAGGTTTGTACCCACAAAAGGACCGGCTTGATCCATAGTTGCAAACCCAAAGCTCACTATCTCAGCCCTAGTGCTTCTCCTCCTTAGACTAGACATACCCAGTTTACTAGCAAACTAGAGGGACCGCAGAGCTCAGCTTTTCAGCCATAATAGAGGGAGGGTTGTGGGAACGGTGCCCAGTTTTAAGGTCGAGCTGTGCTGTGCACAAATACGCTTGTTTGAAGGTGGGGAATGAGAAGGCTTGGTATAAAAGCATTTCATCTCCTCCATCCCACCTCTTGTTATCAGAGGGTCTCAGAAGGAGGAGGGAGGCTGGTGTGATCTCTTGCCAGGTATGATTGCTTGGCCAGAGAAGAGGGCAGGTGTGCCACAGAAGGATGACAAATGATGACAGGCCCGCGTGGCCCAGATCTCAGAGCAGCCTTGCTCTGGAATCTCTCTTCAGTCCTCTAGCAGGACTCTATAAAGCCTTAGCAAGGCCACACCTAGACTACTGCATCCAGTTTTGGTCATCACTCTATTAAAAAATATCAATTTTCTATATCAGTAAATGACTTTCCAGGCAGCCAAAAAAGCCAATGCAATCCTAAGTTGCATTAACAGAGGGATACAGTCAAGGGAGGCACTAATACTACTCTATAAAAGCCTTAGTAAGATCACACCTAGAGTACTGCATCCAGTTTTGGTCACCACACTATAAAAAAGATGTTGAGGCTCTAGAAAGAGTGCAGAGAAGAGCAACCAGGATGATGAGGGGATTGGAGGCTCAAACATACGATGGACGGTTGCAGGGCCTGGCTAGTCTAGTAAAGAGAAGGACCAGCGGAGACAGGATAGCAGTCTTCCAATATTCGAGGGGCTGCCACAGAGAGGAGGAAGGGGTCAAGCTATTTTCCAAGGCACCTGAAGGCCAGACAAGGAATAATGGATGGAAACTGAACAAGGAGAGATTCAACCTAGAAATAAGGAGGAATTTCCTCACAGAACAATCAACCGAATGGAACAGAAGTTTCCTTCGGAAGTTGTGGGAGCTTCATCACTTGAGGCTTTCAAGAAGAGACTGGACTGCCATCTGTCAGAAATGGTGTAGGGTCTCCTGCTTTTTTGGGGGGGGGGGGTTGGACTAGATGACCCTCAAGGTCCCTTCCAACTCTGTTAATCTGTTAAGGACATCCAGGAATATGGAGAGCTGTCCAGTCCTGCTTACTTAGTGTCCGTGCAGATTGCAAACGGAGAGTTTTCTGCACAATGGGGGACATGGTGAGCTTTGGGTTTGCATCACGCTCTTTTCAACTCCAGGTGAGAAGAGTGTGGCCACCTGGAGCTGACCTGTGGCCAATCTTGAAATCCTTTAGTAGGTGCAGATCAAACAGCAAAGTTGTGAGCTAGGTTGGGAAATCAAAATCAAAATAATCTTAAAACAAGGCAAGCCCCCTTCCACATTGCTGTCCTGATAGTTGCTTTTTGTGCCATGGACGAAACAGGAATCAAAGCTCCTTTTCACGTTTGCAAAGGAAATTTGCATACTCAAAGGTGCAGATGTTCTCTACTTTCTCAAAACAGGAAGTCTAGAACTTTCCTCCCACAAGGGCCTTGCAACCTTGAAGGAGATAGAAAGAGAGGGCTGGGGAGGGAGGAAGAGGAAGAGTAGGGGAAACCAAAGGAAGCAACTGTATTTCACAACCGACATGTTTTTGTGACATATTGATGGCATTCACGCAACATTCTCAATTTGGTCTATGAATTCACCCAGTTTCTGAGTTTTCAGAAAAAACAAACCGTAAGCTAATCAAAAAGCCATTTGAAACTAATAATCAAATACAGAAAATGGGCTCTATCAAAACAAAGTTGTGGGAGAAAACTGTTTTCTTATCTGATGGCTTCTTGTCCCTGAAGTTCCAAAATTAGAATAGAACAGAACAGAATAGAATAGAATATAGAATAGAGCAGAACAGAACAGAACAGAACAGAACAGTTGGAAGGGACCTTGGAGGTCTTCTAGTCCAACCCCCTGCCTAGGCAAGAAACCCTACACCACTTCAGACAAAAGTTTGTCCAACATCTTCTTAAAAACTTCCCGTGTTGGAGCATCCACAACTTCTGGAGGCAGGTTGTTCCACTGGTTAATTGTTCCAACTGTCAGGAAATTTCTCCTTAGTTCTAATCTAAGTTGCTTCTCTCCTTGGTCAGTTTCCACCTCCTTTCCTCGTGTGTGGAAATAAGCAAGTGAAAATGAGGGGAGCAAAGAGCATCTCTCTAGAGGCAGCGGAAGATGAAACGCTGGAGCTGGTGGGCAAGCAGGGCATTCGCCACCCGCCACCCCCAACCTTTGCTCTCAGGGCCTGGGGGCAGACAGCTGCTCTCCCCCAGCCAGGTTCCTTCCTCCAAGAAAAGGCTGCGGAGCCCTGGAACATCTGCCAGCGTGCAAGGGCCCTGACACAAAGCCCTCGATTGTGCTCCCATGAATGCCTTGGCTGTCTCTCCGGGCAGGGCAGGGCAAGCCTCACTGGGGCCCGGCCAGCATCTCTCTGCAGCCCCCCTTCCCTCCACCCACTAGGTAGTCTGAGTTTCACCTCCACATGCCTCTGCCCAGGCTGGGAATCCGGGGGCACGGCTCACCTGGCTCTCCCGGACACCTTCTTGAGTTTCTAACGGGGAGCTTTGGAATCGCAAAGCCTCGACTCACTTCAAGGAAAGGGAGATCTGGGATGGAGGAGCAGGCCGTGGCCCACACCACTCTCCATGCAGTAAGTAGCCTTCCCTCCCCACCAGGTTTGCCCAGGGAGGGCCGCAGCCCGGACTCCCTGCTTGCGAGGAAGGGGTCGAGTCTTGTGCCCCCAAATGGCTTAGAGCCGCTGGATGCCCTGGGCTCCCTCCATGTTGCCCTGGCGAAGAGAAAAGATGCTGCTTAAGTGAAGCCCCTCCATCACTCCTGGGTCCAGCGCTACTCCACAGGTTGAAAACTCAGCAGCCTGCTTTCGAATCTCCTTTCCCCACATAGAGAACCACCTTGGAGGCACCTGCTAGCTACCATGTCCCATAAGGAATTAATCTCCTCAGGGTTCCCACAACCAGATGTCTTAGTCTGGCTGGCCCTTCACCTCTGGAAGGACCCATTTGGAGAGGCTGAAGGTAGAGCTTTGTGTTGTAGGTGCCATTAGATGAGAGCTCTAGTCTGAGAGCAAGTCCCACATTAATCCTTTCTCGGAAAAGATGCTCAGGTAATTACGTTTCTTCTTTGCTGTAAGTTTGTACATTCTTTGTGTGTGTGTTTGTGTACATGTATATTGAGATAGAGATATATAAATGGAGAGAGAGAGAGATGAGATACGTAGATAAATAGAATAGAATAAGAATAGAGTAGAGTAGGATAGGATAGGATAGGATAGGATAGGAGTAGAACAGAATAGAATAGAATAGAATAGAATAGAATAAGAATAGAGTAGGATAGGATAGGATAGGATAGGATAGGATAGGATAGGATAGGATAGGATAGGAGTAGAACAGAACAGAACAGAACAGAACAGAATAGAATTAGAATAGAATAGAATAGAATAGAATAGAATAGAATAGAATAGAATAGAATAGAATAGATTTATTCTTTATTGGCCAAGTGTAATTGGACACACAAGGATTTTGTTTTGGTGCATATACTCTCAGTGTTCATGAGAAAAAAAATACATAAAATAATAGAGAGATGATAAAAGATAGATAGATAGATAGATAGATAGATAGATAGATAGATAGATAGATAGATAGATAGATAGATAGATAGACAGATAGACAGACAGACAGACAGATAGATAGATACCATAGATAGATACCATAGATAGATAACATAGATAGATAACATAGATAGATAGATAGATAGATAGATAGATAGATAGATAGATAGATAGATAGATAGATAGATAGATGATGATGATAGATGAAAGAAAGAAAGAAAGAGAGAGAGGGAGGGAGGGAAGGATGGATGGATAGGCAGGCAGGCAGGCAGGCAGACACAGGCAGGCAGGCAGGCAGTTGTATAGATATAGATTAGATAGATTAGATATAATCAATTTGATAACCAAAATAAGTCAGTCGGATGCCACATTTTCTAGGGCTACAAGAAGACTGTACAATTTACAGATTATTTACACGCTGTGGCCAAGACAAATTTCTCTAACTCTTGGAAATATCTATAGCTTTTGAAAACTTACACATCAAGCAATGGCACTAAATATTAGTTTACATTATCTTACATAATTCTGATTAACATCCCTGGAGGAGTTTGCTCCATTCCAGTGCTATGCATTTCACACAGTTCAAAAATAACTGGGTGATAGCTTCACTGTTCAATCAGTGAAACCAACAATGGAATCCAGGCACTTTTTTGAGGACTAATTTTCCCTTTCTTCCATTTAGGAAAAGCCCCCTCCAGTGGAATCCCACAACCCCTCCAGGATATTTGGGGCCACCCTCTCCATTCTGTTGACCTGTGGAATTATCTGCATCATGGTGGCAGCAACTGTCAGCTTCACCCAGGTTTCGCCCAAGGTAAGACATGGCCTTCTGCCAGGCGCTGTTAGCCCCAATGCTCAATTCTTTTGCAAGGGGTAGCCGAAAAATATTCTCTCCATCTGTCTGAGCCAGATAAGGCTGCAGCCTTGCAAAAAACATGCTGAAGACACTCTCAGTTTGAAGGATGGAAGCCATCATCCCTTTGAAGCATGGAAAATGGATAGCATGCTGGGAGGAGGAGGAGGAAGAGGAGCCCTTTTTTTAAAAAAAAAAAATCTTTTATCCCATCTTTATATTTTTTTGTAAATAACTCCAAGGCAGTGAAAATGCTTAATATGTCTTCCCTATTGACAACCCTATGAGGTGGGATTGGGCTGATAGTGAGTGACTGGCCCAAAGCTATATCCATGTCTAAGGCAGGATTAGAACTCGCCACCTCCTGGCTTCTAGGCCAGCACCTTCACTACTACACCAAACTGGCTCTTTCTTCCTGTTATCTTCCACAGATTGTTCAATTTGTATAAAATATTTTTTTTCTACCAAATTGTATTGATAATACTAGAGGTATATCAACCTTCGTAGAAGAATATAGAAGACAATAGAATCCTAGAGTTGAAGGGGCCTTTTGAGGCTGTCAAGTCCAACCTTTTGGTCAGGGCTGGAATCCAAATTCTTTCGTCCCAGACAAAGGGCAGCCCGACCCTCCTTGTGACCCCTCTTGGTAATCGGCTGCCCTCTCAAACTGCTCTTAATCATATAATACCACTGAAATCTATGAGATTTAATCTCTTATTTTATTGAAATGTATGAGGTTTAATCTTAAAAATGGGGCAGGGGGAGGGAAAATGGCATGGATCTGTGTGCAAGACAAGAAAGGCAACAACTTCCATGCACACAGAAGTCTGTATTTCATGGGTCTGCAGTTCATTAAAGCAACTGCATCTTTTTCCAGGATCAGCTGCTTGATCCCAAGACAAACTACCACTGCTTTAAAGATTTGCGCGCAATCTGTCTGCAATTTTTCAGTCCCGTGTGGGCCAGAAGAACTTATTAGCATCTAGTTTGAAAGGCTGAACAGTCCTACCAAAACGGAATAAACCCCCATGAAATGCTCAAAAACTAATTATTATTCTTCGTTGTCAAACCACAGAGAAGTATTATTTTGAAGTCCAAAACTGGGAATAAGAATAGGAAAAGGAAAAGGAAAAGGAAAAGGAAAAGGAAAAGGAAAAGGAA
>NW_020717189.1:122264-136650 GCF_900518725.1 Notechis scutatus | reverse complement strand
GAATGGAATGGAATGGAATGGAATGGAATGGAATAGAATAGAATAGAATAGAATAGAATAGAATAGAATAGAATAGAATAGAATAGAATAGAATAGAATAGATTAAGAATGGAATGGAATGGAATGGAATGGAATGGAATGGAATGGAATGGAATAGAATAGAATAGAATAGAATAGAATAGAATAGAATAGAATAGAATAGAATAGAATAGAATAGAATAAGAATAAGTAAGAATAAGAATAAGAATAAGAATAAGAATAAGAAGAATAAGAATAAGAATAAGAATGGAATAGAATGGAATGGAATGGAAAAGAACAGAAGTTGGAAGAGACTCTGGAGGTCCTCTTGTCCAACCCCCTGCTCAAGCAGGAGAATCTATACCCATGATGGCAAACCAGAGCCAGGGTGGCACGCAGAGCCCTCTCTGTGGTCACACAAGCCATCGCCCCAGCTCAGCTCACCGCACATCTCCCACCAGCCAGCTGGTTTTCAGGTCTCTGCCACATTCCATGTGCTGGGGCTGGGGGCATATGCACAGGGTGGGGCACATGCATAGGGGTAGGGTGCATGCACGGGGATGCACATGCATGCAAAGGGACAGAGCGCATGCAGGGGATGCTTGCGCATGTGCGCGCTTTGGGCACTCGGGTGCCAAAAGGGTTACCCATAACTGACCGATACCATTTCAGACAAGTGTCTCTAGTCCATGGCTGTCATCTCTGGCCCAACTCCCAGTGGGGGTCAAAGGGCAGATCTGGCCTTTATCTCATGTAGTGACGTGGTCTGGAACTGGGCAATGCTGCCATCGGTGCCCGATCACAGGCAGAACACTTCTGTTGGCCTTGAGTTCCCTTGGCTGCACCCTCCTGCAGGGATTTGGGTAGGGGTGGGATTCTACAGGTTCGCACCTATTCGCTAGAACCGGTTGTTTACATTCTAAGCAGTTCGGAGAACCGGTTGTTAGAAGAAATTACTGGCCTAATCCTGTCAGGAAGGCAGGAAGGAAACATTCTGGTGTTGCTTACAGAAACTGCCTCTCCGTTAACACTTATTCCATTCTTGGCAGGACTAGACTTCCTGTCTCAGGAACTTCTCTGGAGTTTTCCCCCCCCTCCTTTGCTGGTACTTTGCTTGTGTGAAGGAACCATTCAAAGTTACAATGGCACTGAAAAAAGTGACTTATGACCATTTTTCACACTTACGACTGTTGCAGCATCCCCACAGTCACGAGAGGCCAGGCGAGGAGATGCGTGCCTCGATGTGAGTGATATTGAGTTGGCCACACCCAGCCAATAACATGACCACCAAGCCACGCCCACCCAGTCACATGACCACCAAGCCACCCCCACCACCTAAGCCACGCCCACAGAACCGGTTGTTAAAAATTTGAATCCCATCCCTGGGTTTGGAACACATTTGTATAGTTCTCTCTCCTCTCCTCCCCCAGGCACCAGATGGACCCTACTGGGTTTTAAGGAACTTTGGTTGTTTCTGGTGCCTTTTGATCCAAGTCCTTGGTCACCACTTGAATGAGAACCGGAATCGCACCTTCCAGAAGAACTGGTTGCATCTGCAGAAGAGATGCCAGGAGCACACCTGCAGTGAAGCAAATTCTACCCCATTCGATCCTGGCAAGAGCCTTTCTTAAGGATTATCTTGCAGTAACAAAGATGGCGGGTGGGGGTGGTAGAAATAGCTATTTTTTTTCTGCCTACATCACATCTGAAGAGAGCTGGTCAATAATCTGCTTAATTAGATGTGGTATTCAGCCGGTTCTGACCAGTTCTGGATAAATTTTGAGCAGTTCGGAAAACCGGCCAATCCCACCTCTGACTGGGCCCTCCAACCCCATCTCTTCTCTGCCTCCCATCAAGTCCCAGCTGATTGGCTGGGTCTCCTTTGGTTGCCCTGCACAGGAGAACGGAGCTGGAAAGCAGGTTAGTGGGGTGGGGAGGGAAGGGGGATTTTATAGTATCCTTCCCCTGCCATGCCCACCAAGCCCACCCACAGAACCACTAGTAAAAAAAAAATTGATTCCCACCAATATGACTTAGTTCCTTCTGGATAAGGAGGGAAAAATATTTGCAGAGTATCATTCGTCCCAAATCGGTCAGTTAGAAAAGAAAGACTCTCGAATCCATTGTTAATGAAAGTACACTTTACTAAAGCCAAGTGGTTACAGAAGAAGCAAAACCAGGTCTGGGATTTTCACGCCCAAAGCATCTGGTTAACGTTTCCCTTGTTCCCAACTTTCCCCCTGGTTATCTTTAAGCGTCCAATTAAACTGTTTGGGTAAAAGTCCCTGGCTTTCTAGTCTGGTTCTGCATTCCATTATGTGACCTTGGAACAGCTGGCGGCTCTCAGAGAACAGCACAATGTGTAGTTTCGATTCCTCTCATGCTAATCCCCCCCCCTTATCCCCCCCTTCAGTCCCTCCCTCACCATGACAGTCCTGGCATAGAGCCTCTGCAAGGACTATTCCTGGCATCTGGATTGAGTTACTCAGATTTACTTGAAGTTGGATTTTAACTGTGCAGATCCTAGGGAGATACCTGAGCTGGGATCTAGCATCATTTTCTGGGAGGACTTTGAGCCACTTGGTCCTGGTGAAGAAAGCAGGATCCTTGGAGCTTGTGAGTTCGGTCATCTGTGTCTTAAATTGAGATGATCTCTCCAGTAATGTAAAGTAAAGCAGAAAGTGAAGGTGTCATGGATTTATCTGCATCCTCTCCATTAATTACAATTCAGACAACTGTATCAGAGCAGCCTCAAAGTGAAATCTCACAATGTCCCATGCATCAGAAGAACATGGTGGACTGGAGGCTAAAACATACGATGAACGGTTGCAGGAATTGGGCATGGCTAGACTAGGGAAGAGAAGGACCAGGGGAGATATTAGCAGTGTTCCAATATTTGAGGGGCAGCCACAGAGGGGAAGAGGTCAAGCTGTTTTCTAAAGCACTCAAAGGCCAGACAAGGAACAATGGCTGGAAACTGAACAAGGAGAGATTCAACCTGGAAATAAGGAGAAACTTTCTGACAGTGAGAACTATCAACCCATGGAACAGAAGTTGCCTTCAGAAATTGTGGGAGCTTCATCATTGGAAGCTTTCAAGAAGAGATTGGACTGCCATTTGTCAGAAATGGTGTAGGGTCTCCTTTTGGGTGGGGGGGGATGACCTACAAGGTTCCTTCCAAGTCTGTTAATCTATATTAATCTGTATGGAAGCCAGTCCAATAAAACCCTATGACAATTTCAGTGAGAAGCAGAACCCACCTTTTTCTGCCCATCAAGAAAGAGCATATGATGATGTACAATGTCTCGTTCAATCTTTGACTGTCCTGGTTGCTCAGGGCTTCTTGATTGTGACATGAGGTTGGCTATATGTTGGTTAACCCTTCCTTCAAGGAGAGAGGATAGTCTCACCTGCTCTGAACAAGGTGAATCAAGGAGCCATTGCTGGACACCCCAGAACTGGACAATTTTTTATCTGGTCTCCATTTTTCTTCCTCCTTGGGAGAGTTGTTACAAGAGTGATTGGCTTTAGTTCTAGAGGACCCTGGAAGAAACCGATTATCTGCATCCTTCCTGGTCAAGTTCAGCATTGTTTACAACACAGAGATGGTTGCACTCAATGAAATTTAATGGGACATCGATGGAGGGAACACCTCTACATTGCCCCTCCCCCCTTGATTTAACAATGGGATTTGATGGAACTGATTATGGTCTCCTTAGTGTTCTTAACAGATTGACTGAGTTGGAAGGGACCTTGTTGGTCATCTAGTCCAACCCTGCCTCCAGGCAGAAGACACCATATTTCTGACAGATGGCAGTCTCTTCTTGAAAGTCTCCAGGGATGAAGCTCCCACAACTTCTGAAGGCAACTTCTGTTCCATGGGTTGATTGTTCTCACTGTCAGAAAGTTTCTCCTTATTTCCAGGTTGAATCTCTCCTTGTTCAGTTTCCATCCATTGTTCCTTGTCTGGCTTTCGGGTGCCTTGGAAAACAGCTTGATCCCCTCATCCTCTCTGTGGCAGTCCCTCAAATATTGGGAGACTGCTATCATGTCTCCTCTGGTCCTCCTCTTCACTGGACTAGCCAGGCCCAGTTCCTGCAACCATTCTTCATGTTTTATCCTCCAGTCTCTTCATCATCCTGCTTGCTCTTCTCTGCACCTTTTCTAGAGTCTCAACATCTTTTTTTATAGTGTAATGACCAAAATTGGATGCAGTATTCCTTCTGGATCATCTTAGGGGATTGGGACCAGGAGTTGGAAGCTCAAGTTATGGTTTTACCAATGAACCCAACAAGGACTATGACTCCATTATGGCATACTTAACTAAACTTGAAGTACTTAAAACACCAGAAGGCCTTTAATCAAGTACTCTGGTATTCGAAGTAGTCTGCTCCCCCTTCGACTGTCCTTGAAAGCCAATATTGGAAGATTCCTCACCCAGAAAGTCAAGGCCCAACAACTGAGGATATGCTTCTAATACAAGCCATTCGTACTAGTCTCATCTCACCATTATTGCATAAATAATTAGGCACGTAGGACAATTCTACACACACACTTTCACATAGCAACCCTGCTATGACATATAATGTTGCCAGGTTGTGTTACCATTTGTTGGATGATGACCCATGCCATGAATTAGACTTAATGAGCATCTAGTTTGCCACACTAGAGTGCTCTGTAATTTGATATGGTCTTCCACATATTAACCTTTATGTTCCCCTACACCCATCTAATACTCCTACTCCTTGTTTTTTAGACTCATTTTTTAAATATACACTTTCTGTTTTAATATATTTTCTACCTTTTCCTAGAATACTTTTTTAAAATAAAATTATGATGCTGTTTAATTGACTGGTCTATGACCATAATAAAGATCTCATTTTACCGACCTCGGAAGGATGGAAGGCTGAGTCAGCCTTGAGCCTGAGTCAACCTTAAGCTCTTTTACCTTTGGTGGCCTAGGGGTAGAGGTCTCACCTCACAATCCGGAAGCTGTGAGTTCAATCCTAGGTAGCGGCAGATATTTCTTTCTCTGGGCACAGCAAAGAGTGTCTGTCTGTTGTCTATTTGTGTCTCATCAGTAAGATGAAGGAGGTTTATTTGGGTCATCTTGGCAGTTGCAATTGTTCTTAAACCCTTTGGATTATTGTTTACTGCCCAGAGTTCACTGCAGAGGGTTAGATGGCCATATTCATTAAGTGTAATTGGCATTAAAAACAAATGGCAGAGGGAGGCAGCCTGCTTCGAGGAATCCGTATTTGAAGAATTTCCAAAATCAGTTTCCAAAATACTTTATAGATCAAGCACTTCCATCAGCAATGGAGGATTGAAATTGTTGGAAGTACTGATCAGCTATAAGGACAATATAAAGCCAGGATAATTAAGAAATCACCTCAGAATTATCAATTACTGGGTATATTTCCATTAGACACTGCTTCCTTTCAAAAAGGAAATAGAACAATTTTCTATATCTTAATTCTTGCAATTACATTTAATATGAGTGCTTGGTGTAGTAGTGTGATGACCCCGGGCGTGGCACAAAGGCAAGACAGCCAGACAATAAGTAGAGGTCCCTTTATTAGCTCCAACTTTGCCCCCAATGTTCTGGTTACCTTCCGGTCTGGAGAAAAACTCTCCCAGGATCCTGCAACAGCCTTTGGCTGCAGATATTCCAGTCCATAACTGTGTAAACATAAAACTTTAAACTATAAATCCAACAAAGCAAGATAAGGTAATAAATCCAGCAGGGCAAGTTAAGGAGTTCCAAAAGTGAAGTAACACGGCAGTAAATCCAACCAGTTGGGAGGATGCCAGGAACTAAGATAACAGTAGCCAACATGAGCAATGTTTGTTCTTGACAAACACCCCTCTCAAACTGCCTCTCCTTTAAACTCCCTTCCCAGATGTGCCTTGTGAAGGGAATCAGGGCCCTTTCCTCCCTCGTAAGCCACGCAACCCACGTTGCTCTCTTCTCCGTTCCTCCCTGTGTGCCCTAGGATGAAGAGGGGGTGGGCCTGGGTCCTCCTCTGAGCCCCTCTCCCTTGTTCTACCTCTTCCCTGCTTGCCCAGCCTGACTTTGCCCTTCCCCAGTTTCCTCCACAGCCAAAGGAGCCACACTCCCACTCCCTGTCAGCTGTCCAGCTTCCTCCTCGGATTCAGACTCTGACAGGGACATGACATTTCCTGAGTTCCAACCTGTTGTGGAAGAGAAAACCCAGTAATGAATTTTTTAAGAAACAATGGCCATTTAAGGAAGGCGGGGACGGCTATGCTAGAGTAGTCTTCAACAACATCATGGCCATCGCTGTTGGGCTCTTTGGATGGTCCCTGGAGTGCAATTGTTCATCTTCCTCCTCGGATTCAGACTCCAACGGGGGCATGACAAGTAGTTAGTGTGCCAGTGAGTTCGAATCCCACCTTAGACATGAAGCTAGCTGGGTGGTCTTGGGCCAGTCCCTCAGCCTCCCTGTAAGGTACCCCCAAAATTACATTAATGTCAACTAAGAATCAAGCACAACCAACTGACCCAGCTGGCTTCTATCTCCAAGACTCAGGGTCATCTTGGCCCAAGTTCAGATACTTCTGGAGCAAGCGACAGCAAACCAGTCCCATTTGCCTCTTTGACGTAAAACAGGAGTGAGCAATTATGGTCCTTTTACAATCTATGGAACTTGGACTCCCAGAATTCCTGAGGCAGCATGGAGTTGAAGTCCACAGGTGGTAAAGGGGTCATAGTTGCCCACCCCTGCCATAAAAAGGACCCGGGAAGGGGCAGGGATGGGAAACCTACAAGAAGTGGGTCTGATGTAACTTGCCAAAGTCCTCACACTGTGTGTTGTGTCATTATAGCCTCTTTCGCAGGTAATGCGATTAAACTTCCAGAATCATCCGGGATCCTCGATGAACCAGTCAGTGGTGGTCAGCAAGGCCAAGAAAACCATCACCTACTACCTCACGTCTTCCGGAAATCAAACCACCGCCATCTTGTTTGACTGCAAGAATGTGAGCACACAGACCCTTCGGGCTGCCTTTCCCAGTTCAAGGGGAGAAAGTGGATCTACCTGTGATGGTGTCTTAGTTCACAAGGATGCGGGGTGGGTGGGGGGAAGAGGCACGTTCTGTGAACAGCCGAGTCTTCAGCCATTTTGAGGAATGGGCTAGTCTAGTGGAGAGAGGGACCAGGGGAGACAGGAGAGCAGCCTTCCAATATTTGAGGGGCTGCCAGAGAGGAGGAGGGGGTCAGGCTATTCTCCAAGGCACCTGAAGGCCAGACAAGGAATAATGGATGGAAACTGATCAAGGAGAGATTCAACCTGGAAATAAGGAGAAATTTTCTGACAGAACAATCAAGCGATGGATCAGAAGTTGCCTTAAAAAGTTGTGGGAGCTTCATCCCTGGAGGCTTTCAAGAAAAGATTGGACTGCCATTTGTCAGAAATGGTGTAGGGTCTCCTGCTTGGGTGGGTGGGGTGGACTACTAGATGACCTCTGAAGTTCCTTCCGTTAATCTGTATTGCCAAGACAATGAGATGTGAAGGGAGATGCCCCATTCCGGCAGCACGTGGCTGGGATTCTATGTTGGCAGCCAGCTCTAGGCTAGCAGGGATCAGTCGCTTGCCCCTGGATGGCTCTGGGCTGCTGCTAGCCCCTTCCCCAGAAGGGGAACTCCTTGGACCTCCCACTCCAGGACAGGAGCAGGTATTGGGTGTTCTAGAGTTAAGACTCTCGTCTGACAGGCACACTCTGATTCTCCCACACCCCAGAACCTGGGAGAATTCCGAAAGCCTCTTCCTGCTCCCCACATCTGCAGCACATTTGAATGAGATCTCCAATGGTTTGAGTTGACTTGGCAATACAAATACAGATTAACAGAGTTGGAAGAGACCTTGGAGGTCATCTAGTCCTACTCCCCACCCAAGCAGATCCTACACCATTCCAGTCTCTTCTTGAAAGCCTCCAGTGATGAAGCTCCCACAACTTCCGAAGGCAATTTCTGTTCCGCTTGATTGTTCTGTCAGAAAAATTTCTCATTTCCAGGTTGAATCTCTCCTGGTTCAGTTTCCATCTATTGTTCCCTGTCTGGCCTTTGGGTGCCTTGGAAAATAGCTTGACCCCTTCCTCTCTGTGGCAGCCCCTCAAATATTGGAAGACTGCTATCATGTCTCCCCTGGTCCTTCTCTTTACTAGACTAGTCAGGCCCAGTTCCTGCAACCGTCCATTGTATGTTTGAGCCTCCAGTCCCCTAATCATCCTGGTTGCTCTTCTCTGCACTCTTTCTAGAGTCTCAACATCTTTTTTATAGTGTGGTGACCAAAACTGGATGCAATACTCTAGGTGTGATCTTACTAAGGCTTTTATAGAGTAGTATTAGTACCTCCCTTGACTGTATCCCTCTGTTAATGCAATTTAGGATTGCATTGGCTTTTTTGGCTGCCTGGAAGGTCATTTACTGATATAGAAAATTGATATCGCCGCCTGAGTCTCCGCGACTCCAGGTGGCTTATAGAAATAAGCCATTCTTGTTCTGGCTGTTTCTTTGCTGGAGCAAAGTGAACCTCAGCAGGCCTGGCTGGCTCTTTGGCATGTGGGAAGGGGGTCTCCCAAGCTTGGGTTGAGGTCTGGTGTAACCCAATGACCTTTAATGCAGTGTTCCCCAACCTTTCCAGTTTTGTGGACCAGTGGCAGTAGCAATGGGGGGGGTGGTAGGGAGAGGGACTGGTTCTGCACAATTGGTGAGCAAGCGTATGCATCTGCAGAGATTGATTTCCGCAAGTGGCAGTTGCACCCATGCTGCCCACACATTGCAGTCCGGTTCCAAACAGGTTGTGGACTTCTACTTTAATGGACCTCATGCTTTCCCTGGTTCTCTGCGCAGAGTTACGTCTGCTATAAGCTGGCGGGGCACAGCAATTGTTACCTGAAGAAGATGAATGCCTGGGATCAGGATGCTGCCCAGGCTTCCTTCAACCTATCAAAGCACAAGGTGAGTAGCCCGCAACAGCCTGGACTAAGAAGAATCTAGCCAATTCATCTGTCTGTCTGTCCATCCATCCCTCCATCCATTCACTCTCCTTCTCTCTCTCTCTCAGCGTGAGGCCTGCTCTTTGGGGCAAGGCACCCTGTCTTGCCAGGGCATCTCTGGGTGCAAGGGAAGACTAGTCTCCCAATCTCCAGCAGGCATCTCTGGGGCACTAAATAAGAGAAGACTGGCATAGCCGAAGGGCATAAGGCAACCAGTTTCCTTCTGCAAACGTTAATTCGTCACTCCATTAATCAGTTCCGACTTGCCTCAGTCGCTGAAGTTGTGTGCAAAAAAAAAAAAAAAACATTAAAAAAGGTATAATGGTGGAGAGATTTCTGATTAGCTGTCAGAGCAAGATGGCCCTCTGTGCACAGGAACAGTTATATCTCAGAATGTCAGAAGTGTGTTCTTAGGACCAATGCACAAACCTCATGGTTGCATCAGGGCTTATTTTGCAAGCTACTGCAAGAAACCCAACCAGCTGGTGGTTTCCGTTTCCCCATTCACTTGTGAGGCACTTTTAACTCTCTCCAGGGCTTGCTGTCACTTGTTCTAAAGCAAGGGTGTCCAACCTTGTTAACTTTTAAGACATTAAGCAGCATGGCTGGCTGGGGAATTCTGGGAGTTGAAGTCCACGAGCCTTAAAAGTTGCTAAGGTTGGACACCCCTGGTCTAGAGGAAACTTTTCAAGAAGTGCTTGAAATCCCCAAAGAAGTCATTGAATCAGCTGTCTCCTGAATTGGGCTGGCCCTGGTTGACCAGCATCTCAGACCAGCCCTGAACCTCAGGCAGCCTTGGCTGAAGGACCCAAGGATGAAGCCCAAAACTTAACACCACCTGACCCTCATTGTGAAATCGTGCACCTCTGCCTACGACCCTCCCTTGCAATTTTACTCGCCAACTGTGGAAGAGAGAGACCATGTTTTTTGCAAGGACTCCAAACTATCCAAATATCGGAAGCGCAATTTCTCGCTGCCTTCCAAAACTGAAGGAAACGAGGGAGTTCTTGGCCTGCCAATGGGTTTAAAAACCCCCTTTTGAAAACATCTTTGCAACCCCAACTATGGTGTTACAGGAAACCCCTTTAATAGGGTTGGTTGGCTCCCCCTCAGCCCCCTACCCATTGCTCATTCCTCAACTGGGATGCGACGATCAGTTATTTCCCCTGAATTGGCATCCTTCGGTCTCAAGAGACGATGGTATCGTGCTACGAAACCGCTAACTGCCACTTCCCGTGTTGTTTCAATGCTGTATGCAAAGCTGGAGTGTCCTCTCCAGAGCACGAGGCCTGGGCGTGTTCTGACCCAGGCTTCGTCAAACTTAATAAAACACAGATTTTAAAAGTAAAACCTATTTTAATGTGATACTGGGAATTACTTGCATTCCCAGCCAAAACTCATTATACACAGTTCCAGATAAGAGCATGCTTATTTAGTGCTGTCGAGTGCTGCCAAGAAACAGAAGTCCAATTAAGGCTTAACATAAACCAACCCAAAAACCTAGAAAAGACCGATCAGAGTACAGAGCTTCACGAAGGACTCGGAGGTTACTGAACTGCTTTGCTTCCTGCAAAGCTCTTCGTCATTGAGGGCTGACTTCTATCCCTTATGGGAGGGGCAATCACCTCCCAGCCTTACTCCCCAGTTGCCCCTTCTGCTTCAGCTGCTCTTGCCTTCTAGCAGCTCTGCGCACACGCACACTGGGAACAGGCTCCCCTTGTTCCTCTGCCAGACTCCAAAAGCTCCGAAGGCAGCACCCCACTCCCAGATGGTCCTGGCCCCATCCCTGCATCGGACGCAGGACCCTCATCCGATCCTCTCCAGACTCCCTGACTGGTTCCCTTTCGTCCTCACTGTCTGATACCTCTGCCGTCCACACTGGCTGCCAGCAAACCACAACAGGGTGATTTAATACGGAGGATAAACTGTTACCCAAGCAGCAGATTCCTCCCTCTCCACCTCACTGAAATAGTCTAATGGAGAAACAGCAAAGCCGATACAATTAGTTCCAGCTGCGTTGCAGCAGTTACCAGAATGGGACTGTACACAGTCACGAACTGCTTCCAGGACTCTGGTTCCGGATTTTGCCTCAAGGTTGACTCCTGGAGCCTTTTCCAATCATAGATATAGCCACAAGGCCGTGGAGGTTTGAAATCGGAGCTTCCCTTCTCCTGGAAGACGGTAGAACCATCCCCCCTAATAGAAAAGCAATAGGTAACGTTCTGGTGGGTGGGGGGGTTTGGCAACTCCTGGCTGGCTTAGGGCGATGCCCGTCAGGTGAGCGAAAACAAAGCAGCATTGTCCAAAATGCTGCCGCCGCCACCACTGCAGAACTCGGAGCGAGGGAGCGTAAGGCGTGGAGGGCAGAGGTCTGGTTTCGGGGGAGACAGAAGGCCCTCTTTGCTGCAAATGCAAAGAGGGAAGACGGGCGGGCTCAGGTTTCTGCTCTGCCCACTCAGGAGCTGGCATTCCTCGCCCAGACGCCTCCCGAGGCAGAGAGGGAAGGAGGGGAGAAAAAGCAGTACACCTGCTCACATATTCTCCACCCCACCCCGATACCCAGTACAGGGTGGGCCTTAGGGCAGGGGTGTCAAACTCAATTTCACTGAGGGCTGCCGCATCAGGGCTGTGGTTGACCTTGGGGGGTGGGGGCAGGCATGGCCAACTGGGTGGGCATGGCCAGCTTGACACACCACTCCCCAAACTGCTGGCAGGTTTCGACCGGGCCGAAGGTGACGTAGGACGGCCCCTTATGTTTTTCAGGCCTTGAGTGTCAACTCAAAAAACATTTTCCTGTGCCTGTTTTAGTAGTTGCCATAAAAAAGAGGAAGGAAATCTAAAGAGCAGTGCAGCAATTTGGAAGTGAAAGTACATTCCAACTCTTTATCTTTAAAAGATTGTAACTAAACTACTGGAGCTTTTGCCCGCAAATATATTTAATTGGAGAACGTGAAGGATGACACCCAGCCTTTGAACGTGATCAACTGAAGAGTCTGGTTTATGACAGGGGTCCCCAACCACTGGGCCTCGGACCGGTACCAGTCCGTGGAACATTTTCTACCGGGCTGCCGGTTTGCTGGGCGCCGCCATCTTGTTTTGATGAGAAAGTGCTTCCGGTGAGCTTTTCCGGTTGGAAAGCGGCGTTTGGGTCCTGAAGGAATCCTCGTGCCTTAGTTTCATCGAAGGGGGGGGGCGGCTTCGAACAAAATTAAGGCGCGAGGATTCTTTCAGCACCCAAGGCAAGGCGAGCCAAGCGGCCGTCCCGAAGCCCATCGACAAAGGTACAAAGGAGGAGTTGAAGGTGGCGGGGAGAAGTGGGGGACGGCTGGCTGGCCGGTCGTTCGGCTCGCCTTGCCATACGTGCCGATGCCGGTACCGGGCCGCGGATCATTTTGTGATGCTGGTACCGGGCCGTGGCACAAAAAAGGTTGGGGGCCACTGGTTTATGAGACACCCGGGTGGGGGGGCGAAACAGGGTCACAGGGGACTGTGAATTATGTAGGCCAGAGTTGGCTTCATATAGGGCAGTGCCAGTGTGTCGCCTCTAATGAATCCTTTGAAGTTAGTTGGAATTTGGCTTGAGAATCATGATTTAATTAGGGCAATTGTGGGAATCCTGACATTTGAGTTTGACAGCCCTGCCTCAGGGCCTCTCCTAATGTGGCAGCCCCAGCCAAGAGGTCTCCAAAGTTAGCAACTTTAAGACTGGTGGACTTCCAACTCCCAAAATTCGCCAGCCAGCCTTCCTGGCTGATGAATTCTGGAAGTTGAACTCCATCAGTCTTAAAGTTGCCAAGGATGGAGATTCCTAGATTAGAGGAACAAGCAACCTCTTAGTCCCTTGAGGCTGCAGCGCTCCCTGGGCTACTCTGGCCTTTAAACCCTTCTGTCTGAGGGGAAGCAGCGTGGAAACGGTGCCAGGCAGGCTTCTTGAGGGATGGAAGGGGCTCGATTTCCCCAGGGCCTCTCCCAGGAAGCCCTTCCCACGATGCAGCAGCCTGGAGGATTCTGAGGGATGCAAAGGTTGAGTGGGCAGCCTGGTCCCGGAGCCAGGCTGAGCTGCTCTCACCACCCTTCCCTTTCTCTGCCAGGAGGATCCACCGATGCTTCCCAGCCACGGTTCCCAAGTCTACCGGGAATTCCTGGGGGTTGTGCCAGGGAGCCTGGTGCCACCAGCGGAGGCAGGAGAGGCTGTCCGGGCTCTGTGCAAACAGGTGCCCATCCGCTGGGTTAAGAAGAAAGACGGTAAGTCGATGGGCGCGGCCGTGCCAAGTCCCCCAGTGGGGTCTCTGCTCCTTCTGAGTTGCAAGTGAAGCTGAACCGTAATTCCCCCGGTGCCAATCAGCCGTGCCAATGCTGGCGTTTGTTGGGAGCTGCTGGCAGCAGAGTCTCCCTTCCTGACTGAAGGCACATAGCAAAGAGCAGCGAGGGTGGGCATCTGGCCTCCCATCATTGGCACAGGCGGTTGGGGCAGGGACATACATGTTGGAGCACAGCTAAGTTGACTTAATTTGCCTGAGGTAAACCACACTTGGCCTAGTGGTTAAGGCACCAGGCTATGGTAGAAACTGGAGTTCAAGTCCTGCCCTAAGGCACAAAGCCAGCTGGGTAATCTTGGGCCAGTCCCTCCCTCCCTCCCAGCCTTGGGAAGGAGGAAATGGCAAGGTACTTCTTGAAAACCTTGCCAAGAAAACCACAGGGACTTGAGCAGGCAGATGCCAGGAGTCAACAATGACCCAAAAGCGTGCACACACACACGCACACAAACCACCTTATACTTCGAAAATGTTGCAGGTGTCAGTGAGCAGAAGAAAGGAATCGAATCGAATTGAATCCAGGACCGCTGAAATTCTCTGCACTCTGCACATCCTCCTGAAACCCATGTAGTCAACATTACTGGGCTGAAGGGGATTCTTCCTCCCAGGGAGGATGAAATGTTGGCCACAGCAGCTTCAAATGGGAGAGCATCAGAGCGCTATACTGGCAGAACCTGAGGCCTAGAGCCCAGTCTCCAATCCCCGGCTGCGGCCTGGTCCTGGGCTGCAACCCATTCAGAACTGGGCTGTGCCAGCGGCAGGTGAGCGCGTGTAGGCAGCTCCATTTGTGCCAGCGGTGGGTGCACACACTCGCCTACCCCTCCGGGCCAGTCTACAAAGCCAGAAAGGTTTGGGACCCCTGCCCTCCAACCTTGGCCACTTGTGGACTTCAACTCCCAGAATTCCTCAACCAGTGAATGACGGCTGAGGAATTCTGGGAGTTGAAGTCCACAAGTCTTAAAGTGGCCAAGGTTGGAGATCTAGAGCAGGGGTGTCCAACCTTGGCAACTTTAAGACTTGTGGACTTCAAC